>JAQFYB010004361.1:0-16511 GCA_034694085.1 Pogonognathellus longicornis
CATTTTCAACCTCGGTGTTATATGCTGTTATGAGAATCCAATGTATATTAGTGCAGGGAATTAATTCCATTCTAAACTCAGAAGTGCCAACCGTGTGTTGGAATCTACTAATATACAGGTGTATTGTGCTATTGTGTATTATTTCTGAAACCTTAAACGCGAACCTGTTTACAGTGTAATGTACACGCATACATACACACGCAACACATAAAAACACACAACGACTAGACTCGACTGACTGTATGTATGTAGTCAGCAAAGAACTCGCGCTTAAAAATGAGATTCTCATTCAGGAGAGCTCAACTCTGTACTGTACTGTGTAAAGTGTAAGCTGACGGCTGACTGCTGATAGCGGGATCGGGATCGACAGTGCCAGTTTGTTTGTTTTGTTTGCTTATTGTGTGAACGTGATTTTAATCTTGGTAATTTTAATTTATATTTGACATAAAACTATACCTAAATTAAGCAGACAGCTGCTGTAAACAATAAAGTGGATTACAGAGCGATAAACTACTGACCTACACTGTGATAATTTCCTAATATTTTGACTATTTTGATTGTACAGATTGTCAAGAACCCGACCAGCTGATGCTGTGATCTTGTCGATGTCAACTAATGGTCGAATTAAAATTGTAGGTAAGTCAACCTACATTGTTTGGTATTGTTAATATTGTAATAATACCATAATAATGCCATTGTTTGCAAATGATGTGTATTTATTGTTTGTGGACTTGTTTAAGAAAAGACAAACAACGGCAGATGATTAATAAAATATTGTAGTGTTGGCATTTGATTGACTAAATGCATGTAAAAATGTGAATTTTATTGTCATTTAGATAAACTAAACAAAAGTCAGATAAAGATTGTGTTTGTATACTTTACTGCTGCACTAATATGAACCATGTAGACACAAATACTAGGACGAGCCGGACGAACGTTGGTGTTGATGTGCTATCGCAAAGAAATATTGAAGGAATCAACGATCTCATCATTAATTTAGGTAAGTCATTTAAAAGTTTAAAAAATTACCATTTAACACCTAAAGTAAGTACCTCGCCATTGTCGTATTAGTTGACGCTGAAATGTTGATTAAGTTTGACAATACATAAAAAGTAGCCAATTCAATGATTTTTGAATATAGATGATTTTATTTGATATTTTATTTTACTTGTACTTATTCAATGCCTACAGTCACTATACAATTACACATACTCAAAATAAACTGAATTGAGTAGTTAAAGTGGGATTGCTTAATTTGCTTCTTGTTTAGTTTAGATACAAAGAAAATCGACTAACTTGTGCTTACAAATAAGAGCACTTATTTGTAAGCACACAAGTATTTGTACAATAAATATAAGTACAACTTTGTAATCCAATTACCTAAATTACCCATCAATCACATGCCATTATTAAGTGGAAGTAACATTGTACAAAATAATATTTGTACCAGTGACAGAGCATATTAAAATGAAAATAGGTCATCTCTTCCATGCATGTGAATAGGCTACGATGTCTCCTGGATTCAGAAGTAGCGTGCGACTAAGCCATTTATTTATGTAGTTTATCTGAAAATCTTTTGTATTACTACACTGATTGAGATACTCGTGATAATAATATTAAACTTCCCATCATATCCTATACTAATAATAGAGTACAACATAAATATTGTTTTTCTTTACAGACCATGAACTGTATGAAGTTCGATTACGAGCTTTGAAATGTCTACTGAGAAAATTGGACTACAAAATCATTTGTGCTGAAAGTCTGAGTCAACGCATTGATCTTTTGAGCCGACTCACCGAATGGCTAAAATCCGAGTCCCAAGATAATTCAGGTGAAGACTGTCAAAACAATACAACGAACATCGCAAAGGATTTTGACGAATCTGAAGCTATCCCTTTAGTCGTTGATTTATTGTATCGCCTTGCACAGGTAATCACTCACTGTTTCCGTTTATTGCTGATTTATTGATTTAACTATTGTGCCCTTATTATTTCCACGTATTAGTTACCGCTTGTAAAAAGTTGAATATTTCATTGTATTATTATCGTACACAAGCGTTGAAAATGATTTTTAAGCTTACTAGACTTACTGTACATTATTTTGCTCATTTTATATAGCATGAAAGCTTTCGCCGACTTGCTGTTAATGAGAAAATTGACAGTCTCTTAACAAAGCTTCGTCTTCAAGTTGGGGGAGATTTACGAGCTCTTATCGATCGACTCTTGAATTTAATTAGCACTAGTGTTGGAAACTTTGATATAAACTTGAACGAATGCCCAGATAATTCGGATTTAGGAACTGGCAACACATCAACACGGGATAAACCGTTGTCAAAATCTATAGTTAATCCTTCCATACCTGAAGACTTTAATAATGTCCAAAATTATTACGAGGACGACTTCTGCCTAACAAATAACAAATACATCCCAGAAAGTACAATTACAACAACAAACATTGAGTCAGCTGACATGGATCGTATTGAATGGGATTCTAAAGGTAAGATTTCAAAATAAAATAGAAAATAGCGAAAAGGTTTAATAATGTTGATAAAACAAATACCATTGTTGATGACTATTGGTAATAAATAAAGTGCGGTTTGTAATAATTTGTTTTTCAGATCTAATGAAGTGGACTAAACAGTGTCAGTTTGGCATTTGTAAAATTATTTTGGGGTCTGCAGATCGAAAACTTTTATCTTCCACGGTTGAGTCACTCTTGTCTAAAAGTAACGAAGTAGTTTTCATGACAATTTGCTTCGTCCGAGATACTCTTTTGAATGACTTCCCTGCTGAAATATTTGTTCAAGAATCGTCATTAAGTTTGGTAAGATGAATATTAAATATCTTGCTAATAATATTTTTATCCTTTCTCGGGTTTCTTGTTATAATAAACCTACTGTCACACTTGACATTGAAATTGACATTTAAATTAAATATTCGTTCGTCATTTGGTTTTTAGAGTTTACTGGAAGTGGCCTGCCAGGTATGGGACGACAACCGGATAGAAACTGTCGCAGTACAAACATTATTGAAACTTTCAGTTCTACTTAGACAACGATTTGTGTTGATGAATGCAAGCGAATTCTACCAGTTCCAGCCTTTGCAACCTGTAAACTTTAATTCCTTTACCTTTTAGTTTTACAAATTATTATTCAATAATTATTCATTTTTGTTTAATAATTCTTAATTTTTATGCAATAATTATTCATTTTTACTCAATGATATTAATGCGTTATTGTTTATTACACTTGCTATATTCAACTCTAATTTCATATTTTTTATTTTCAGCAAAAGTTTTCAGTGGGTTACAGCGGGTCGACTTTATCGTCACAAGGAATGGAAAATGGTGATACAGACTACTTCATTAGTAACATAGTTCAAATCCTCAAAGGAATTTCTCGTGCCGTCCTATTTCAATGTGAAGGAATACAATTATGGATTTTATTGGAGAATTTTTCCTTCGCCCTTTTAAAATGTTCCAGCTGTTTTCCTGTGGATTCCAAAAGTTTGGCAACAGAGTTGCAAGATATTCTTTTGGATCTAGCTCATTGTTATGAAAAAAACGCTGATAGTATTAATACACCTGCGTTAGTATTGGGAATGTGTTCAATTTTAAGTTGCCTACACAAAATCAATGACAGTTTCATAGTTGCAAAGGATGTACGCCGAGTCATTAAGAAATTAGCTTGTTGTCCCCGTCTCTTTCACCATTGGCCTGAAATCTATAATCATTATACTCACTACACCTTTCCATTTGAGTCAACTCTTGAACCAGCCACAAAACACATGCAGTTAGTTTGTAAAGGACTGGAAGAAATTTGCAACGTTTTGGATTTGTCACAAGAAGTTGATATGACGTCTGAGACGTTTCAATTCGCAAAGGAATCAATGCCGTATTTAATTTTCATTGAAAAGGAGACTTTGACGACTCGTTTTGTGGAGAGGACTTTCGCTCTGTGTACAAATCCAACGTACAATAATCTTATCCCGAGCTCAGATGAAAGAATTTCTGTCATTTTGCAATTAATGGCACATCCCAATGATCAAGTTAGAAGAATCGTGTTCACCTTATTGTCCAATCTTACTAAATCTTATTTTGGCCCTGGAAGAAGTTCAACTAAATCCCATCAAGAAGTTGTCGCCTTGTCTATAATACTTCATAAGGAGTTTTTAAAACAAGTTTTGAATTTCGCTATCAAGGACTCCGTTGCAGACGTATGTAATTTATAACTATATAATATGCTGTAATTAAATTAATAATAATTAATAATATTTTTATAGGACTTAAATTAATTTAATACGTTGTGTTGGTGTTTTAATTTTGCAGGTTCAGCACTGTGCGGAGGAAATAATTTTATACATTATGAAATGTAGAGCTGTCGTAGGAAAAGAATTGTGGTCAAACGTGTTGGGTCATCTTAAACACTTTGCGTGCATTTTGGAAACACAGGCTGATACTCAGACCGTAATTGGAAAAGCTGTTCTCAATCTTTGTAATCCACTGTCAAATGATTATGGACTGAATGAACATGAGGTAATTGCAAGCAAATATAAAATAAGCAAGAAATTTTTATTTTTTAGAGTCACATGTTTCAGTTATTTTGTTGTACATGAAACACCTTTGTGATTTAATTTGTCTTTTTTTAGTTACTTAGCTCAAATCTCCGTTTGCTTTATTCGTGCAACATGAGAGTGAAAGAGGAAGCGTCTGATCGATTAATGAAATTATTAAGCGCAACAGAAACGGGCTCAACTACATTTCGTTACGCCAGCTATAGCAATTACACCTTGTCAAGTATTTTTAGCATTGGACGCAATTTGGATATAGCTCAAATTTCCAGTAATGGTGGAAAAGATAAATCATTTCAGGTATTTACAAAATAATTTTATTTGAAATTGAAAAAAGTATTGGACTATTTTTTGAAAATACATTTTTGCTTTAGACTGGGAACCTTTTGAAATACTTGGACGTATGTCGTGAGGAAGATTTAGAATCCAATGTTCGGAGAAGTGCTTTGTCTCAAGTGGCTATGTTTCTAGAAGATTTTCGTTTTCATGAAGCATTTATTCGTCAAGACGGCATAAAACTAATCGTGGAAATGATTTTGAAAATAGCTGTAAGTCCAAATACCTGCGACATTCATTATTTTTATATCACGTGTATTATTTATCGTATTTATTATCAAGAAACCAAATCTAAGTTTACTTTTAGTTTACACTAGAAAAGAAAATGTAATTTTTTGTTATTTTTTATTTCTTTGCAGTCCGAGAAAGATTATAAATATTCCTTTGACATGTGGCCTCCGGCTGTTCAAATTTTAAAACTGATCACGATACGTAGTGGACCTAGTCGAAAAATTCTGTTTGAAGACACCGAGTTACTCATCAACTTAACATGTGGTCTTTTTTCATTGCGGGCCGACGATCGATTTAGATTGGACACTGTGCACTTAATGACTCTTATCTTGTTTCATCCCTACCTTCGAATTTCAGACGACGGGAAAAAATGTTTTCTTCCTCAAATTCTGTTGAGCAGGTTCAAAATCCCTCTTGCTGCCGAATCATATTTACATGTCAGTACTCATGTGCCTGTTGTGAAAACGTGTGATGGTGACGACAAACAAAATAAATCGTTTAACAAATACCCCATGGAAAATATTTTTAAATCCTGGTGGACATTAGGCCGGAATCAAGACAATGACAACAACGATTCCAATGATAAGCAAACTCGTAAAAGAAAAAATGATAAAAAAATGAAAGCGCTTTCTACAAATGTCCCTAAACAAAACATTGAGATTCTACTTTACGCAGTTCAAAATGCGTCTGATCACAAATCAGTCGTGATAGCTATTGATGATCTCTGGGAATATTTATTCCCTTTAATTCTCAACGTTCGAGCAGACTGTGATTTAATGGACTACCTTTGTCGAGATGCTCCTTGGAGAGATTCCTTTTATCGATTTTTGTCTGTGGAGCCAACATGTGATGAAGACGAAGAGTTGTTAATCAAAGTTCTCACCTTGTGCACATTCCTTCTGGGGGCTGTCCAGGAATCTAGTCTTGTCACTTCTTGGATTATTCCGCTGTGTCTAGAAAAGGGATGTGCTTGTTTAAGACTTTTAATAGAAAATGGATCAAAAGAAGATGACTATAATTCTGGAACAACAACACCGTCCGTTTTCCGCTCTCTGATGGACTTCTACCATGTTATGATCTCAAAACATCAATCTAAAGTATCAGAAAATGTCACTGAACTCTTTGTTGCTTTAAGTCAAATTTTACACAACAGCTCCAAAGATGGATACCCCAGTGCAGGTAAAAACACAACGTATTAAAAAAAACGTTTCTAGAAAATTATTCATTCGTTATAATATAAATATTTATTAATTATCAACGCCAATAATTTAATATTTAGGTTAAAAAAGCTAACTGTAACAATAAAAATAAATCCGCTAAAAAATGTCAGTTTAAAAAAGTTGTTGTCAGTTCAAAAATATTGTTCTCTTTAAAAAAATTGAATTAATTTTATTATTATCATAATCGACGTTTAGAAATATTATTTTTATTGATTTCAGCAATATTGCACCCGGTTTTACAAAACCTGGCTGTCTTATTAACATATCCCGGTATAATGGAGAGTCTTAAGAAAAATAACCAGCTGGCTTTCGTCATTTTGTATGAAGTCTCGGACTCTATCGTTTCTATTCAAGAAAACGGTGGAAGTTACAAAGATTCTTTTAAAAACTATGGCGTTCTGTATTATGCTTCTTTGTCAATGTTACACTTAATTGGAATAGTCTCTGCCCAAAACAAAGAATCCAATTGGGAGAGCATTGGGAAATGTATTTCAGTTGTTTCGTCCTTGTGGGTGCATGAAGATCCTCGCACTAGGGCTGCTGGTTTTCAGGTATAAAAGTTTTGCTTTTATAGCCATTGACTTATTGAGTCTTTATAAGTTCCTAGTTTAAAAATTCAATAAAATAAATACGTCGCTTTATTCTATCATTATTTTCTAGTATCATAATTTATATGAACTACCTTTCAGATTGCTCAAATTTTGTCGAGTTATACGAATGGCGTGTCTGCACTTTTCTCAAGCCTGGAATCTCCTGCTATTATATGGATTGCTTCTTATAAGTAACTATATAAATACATAACAATAATAATATTTTCACATTTATGGCAAATATAATTACAAATGGTGGAATATTTTGAACAACGTATTTTTGTTGTGTTATAATTGTAGTGCATTAATGGACCTCGAAGAAACTTCTGTTGTGAAGCATAGAGCAGCTGGAGTATTACTTAATTTGATTACTTCATGGAATGGTATACTTGAATCGGGTGCTCTTAATGAATCATTTAATCTTCCCCATTGGAATGTTGGCCAAGACATCACAAATATACTTTCCAATATTTGTTGGGAGTCCCAACTGTCGTCAATTTTTTGTGATCCTAATGTAACCCAAGGAAGTCCACGATCAGGTATATATTTTATTTATTAGGTTGATTGATCAATCAACTTTTATTAAATTTTTAATAATAAATCAAAAGTTTAGTTTTAAAAATAATAAGAAATCAAGAAATTGTATTTAAATAAATTATTTTTCAGCTGAAAGATCTAGTACTGGATCTCACATGATAACACCCAAGGTTCTGTCAGCTGTCAGTAAACTGATAGTTGCTATATGTTCGAGCAACATGGAAGCATTTCATCCCGAGTCATTTCATCGTGATGTATCTTCATTTGGACTCTGTCCACTGCTATTCAGGTGTGTTACATTATATAATACAACATTTACATATTTGTCATAGTCATACAAGTAACCTAGACAACCATCTTCCTTTAGGAGGTTGGGCACATCGGCACATGATAACTTCGTAAACAAAAAAGATGAATCAAAAACATTTACAGATAACAAGAATTTTTGTTGACAAAGTTGTTATGTGCCTAACCTTCTAAGACAAACGGTTGTCTAGGATTGTTGTTACAGTATAACCGTGTAAGGTGTAACCTACACAATTGCTAATCAATAAAATCAATGTGAAATAATTTAAAATAATGTATCGATGTTAAACATTGAATTCAGGATTTGTGGAAGTCATCAATTATCAACAAATATGGAGCTAACGTGGTGGCTGGACTGTTGTTTGGCACTTTCGTGTGTTGTGGAAGCTATAATCACTTTATCTCAATTTGATAAATCAGTGGCAGTCATTTTAATTGGAGATAAAAGAAATCTAGGCCAGTTGGTCCAATTACTCGTCCTAGAAAAACCAGCAAGTGAGTAGTAAAATTAATATTAAAAATTAATCAGCAAAATTAAGGCTTTGTATTTAAAATATCATCGTCTTAATCATAAAAAGGGACAACTTGAAATATAAATCTCAAAATGCGACAACTTAATTTTGTAAAAATTAAGTTTTCGCATTTTATGACAATTAATATGCTGTACTGAAAAAGAAAATTTTTCGTTCTTAGATTTTCAAAATGAAAAATGTGTGGATATTCTATCGTCTTTGTGGATAAACATTTTCTCCCTTCTATCTATCTTGTGCTCGGACGCTGGTCAGAATTTTGAAGATTTGGAAAGAAATATCTGGGCTCAAAAGGACACGATATTTCTGCGGTTAGTCGATTGGCTGAAGCATGGAGCATTAGCTAAATGTCGCCAAGTCGCGTTAAATTTTACCAGTGGGTTTTTAACAATGCTGCTCTCGAAACAATCAGAAAACGACAATAACGATCAAGGATTTCATCCTGTGCTTTGTTCCGAGTGGAAAGAATGTGGAACTTCATATGGAACAGCGTTATGTACAAGTCTGCGAATAGTTCTTGAAAATTCGGTGAACATGGAGGAAAAATTATTAAGTCTCAATGCTTTATCAGCTTTACTCTCCCTCTCTGCCTCCGCCAAAAAGTATGCAATGGAAACGAAATTAGTCACCGAGTTGGTTGGATCACTCCACAAGTTTGGATTGAAGTACAATAACTCGTCGGACGTCCAGTATGGGAAAAAGGTATGAAATACTCCTTTTTTATCACAGATTATTTCAAATCTTGCCATTGAAATAATCTAAATATCTACTATAACAATTATAACATAATAAAAATGAACGAAATTAAAAATAAAGCTGTTTTTACAATGTATATATTAAAAAATATTTGAGTTGTTGGTGTTTGTGTTTACTAATAACATCTAACATGAATATTTTTGTTTTTTCAGAATTACAATCAATGGTACGACGAAACTGCTAATGTACTGACTCTTTTGAGTGTTATGTTGCATGGATGTGTTGAAGCAAAAGAAGCTGCGTTAAATTGTTGCTTAGCAGATACCATACATAAAATGCTAAAATGGTGGACGTATGTTCCAGATCGGTCTCTGTTGTATTTATTTATAGAAACGCTGCTCAACTTCACTGAAGAATTTCCAGCAGGTAATGCATTGTATAATCGTTGGTAATTAATAAATGTTTGATAAAAATCTTTTAACTTTTGCTATTATAATATTGTATTTCATTTTCGAAATAATAGTTAATTAACTTACGTTAGAATATAATATATTAATTTATTTTGTACATGTTGTTTCGAAATAATAAGAGAATTTTTATTGCCTATATATCTAGCGTCTCAATCCATGATTCTTACATCTAGTTTGGTAGGAGTTGGTCCAAAAAAAGTTGCTACTCCCCAATCATTACTACTGGAAATAATAAGTAAGACCGTCTATGATTTGAAAATTGACGAATAATATTGTGTTTTTATTCCTAGTTTTAATTTTTACAAATTATATTTCTATTTAGATATTTTGCAAGCAGAGTTGGATATTTTTGACCAAAATCCTAATATTAAAACAATTGATATCATACTCTCACTTCTCAAAAACGCCTCTTTTGTTTTAGAATGTCGCACGATTATAACTAAGGTAAATCATGTTAAAACTGCGTACGTTTTATCTTTTATTTGGTATCCTTATAATTGTGATGTGTTATAGTATTAATGGTAATATTATGAATTTTATCAACGTTTTAGAGTGGTTTGCCACATTTTATGAACAAGCTGCATGTTCAAGACATGAAAAAATGGGGTCCAAAACAACATCATGTTAAAGCTCAATTTTTGAGTTTCGTCGCACAATTAAGCGTTCACTCGGATATGCAAACCTTTTTTGCAAAAGTATGTTCCTCTATTTTTTACAATACATTTTCAGTTTAGTTTTGTCGTAAGTAGTAATAAAATATATTTGCTACATTTGGTATTAGAATTATTAATGCTGGTTAATACTGTATATAATATACAATTTCATTTTTTCAGATGCACGAGTGTACCGAAGTGTTAATTCTTTTAGTAAATGTTGAACAGCCACCAACTTCATCATTGGCGTTAAGAATCTTGAGAAATCTTACTTTCAACCCTGGGAATAGACCAAGATTTATACGAGATAGTAAGTTAATTGAAATAGTGTTTTAATTTTACATTGATTTAAACCATGGCTATTCGTTTGTGATAATGTAACTTGTGTCAGTTTATTATTTATTTATTTTATTTATTTATTTTGAATTCCGTATTGTAGACAGTCTGATGTCGGCCTTCTCTGCTAGATTACAAGAAAGTAATAATTTGGAAGAAATCGAAAGTGCGGCTCTCGGTTTGTGGGCTTTGATTGCTAATTCAGAGAAAGGGAAACTACTTGCAAAACGAGCAAGTTGTCCAGGCATCTTAGCAAACACGATTATGAGAGTGCGGAAGTTGGAGCAATGTTCTAATGATGTTGCCAGCGAAAAACAAAACTTTTCGGCCATACTGAATTTGTTAGGAAATGTATCCGAGTTACTCGTTGGATCTCAAAATGTACCTCTTGTATAATATTTTCAATGTGTTAATGGTTAATTAATTAATATAGAGATAATCAATTTGTAAATTACAATGCATTTTAAAGTACAATAAAGATTTAATGGGCACTATGTTCCATAAAGTTACATAATAATTAATTGTTCTATGCATTTTTTTAAATGTAGTATTCAAAAATGAACTGATTCATTTGAGTATAATAGTGTATTATTTGTAATAATTTTATAATGGTTTTGAAATTGTTAAGGAAGGTGGCACTTTTTTCCTGGTGGCACATATTTGTTGACAATCACCAAAGTCGCATACATGGGGTGCGCATTGGGTCAATTTGCCCTATCTATCCCTTTTAAATTTGCCTTATATATGTAGCGCTTTATTAGGCATACATACGGTTTTTCACCATTTGTAGCCTAATGGCACCCCTGAAATCAAATACTGTATTTATTACGCCTTGACTTACGCCAATAACATCAATCAAATGTTTGTATCTGTATACTTATCATAGGTATAGCTGTCATTTGTACTAGCAATAGAAATAAATCTAACGTAGTGCCCACAAACAATCACTCCTTATAGTTTTCAGCACTAATGTATGTACTTCCTGCACCATAGTATAGCATCGACATTTCACAAATGGAACAGCGGTCGATTAATGACACAACTCCAAAATTGTAGTCACTATATCGTCGTCTTGATCATGAAATGCGACCACTTGATTTTCCGTATCTTAAAAATGCGACTACTTGATTTTCTATATCATAAAAAGCGACATAAAAAACCGATATAATTTTCCATGCTTTTTAAGATATTGGAAATTAAGTTGTCGCATTTTAAAGATATTAGAAATTAGGTTGTCCCATTTTTAAAACATTGGAAATTAAGTTGTCGCTTTTTATGATGAAGACGACGATATGTTAATACTTTTATACAGAAATATTTTCGACATTTTCTCACTTTTCCTTTCGGTTTTCTTTTTGTTATATACCCATTAAAATAATTAAGTCTGACGTATACATAGAGTACGACCATATTATTGTCCCATAATGTCAAACCAACTTTTCTGTTTTATATTATGATGGGTCTAATGGATTTTCATTTACATGTCTCGGCAAGCCATAGGGGGTAAGTACATTAACAATGACAGCTATTAATTATAATTCAATAGTGTCCGTAGTATTTTGCTGAGTGTGGCAAATTTATAGAGAACCTAAAATACAGCAGTAATAAAAATTGATCAAACTTTGATAAAATCTCCTGTGGAGCTGTGGGTGACATCCCCGCTTTCCTATTAGTAGTAGCATTATGTTGGAACCGTATAAAAGCCATTACATTAATATTACATGCTGAGCGACAGAACCCACAGTCTCACAAACACAATTTATATTCCTTGTTATATTACACTACTTAGAATAGCAACATGAGACTTGGAAAAAAGTCAATCTAATCCACATGTTTACTAAACACATGCACCGTAAATCCAGGGTTTTACGGGTTTTAAATAGAGCAGGGTTTTAAATACGCTTGTGTATATAAAAATTAAGATCCTTCAGTTTGGTTAAAACCATAATTACAAATCTTTATTAAAATCTTTGGATGCTTTATATAAATGTCTTAACTTAACTATATGGTTTTCTTGCTACAGATAAATTATTTGGAAAAAACGAATTGAGCATTATTATAAGTATAAATCCAATTAATGCCTAGTATTCAAAAATTTATGAGCCACCATATTATGAAGCAGTAACAATAAACTTATTAAAAGAAACCCCGGCGTGAAAAAAGGTTTTTTATACGAGTTTTAATTATTAAACCCGAAAAATCTTATTTGGTATAGTTTTCTGTGAGTATAACTTCTGTTTTTGTTCCATTATTCTATATATATATTAAGCGATATATTATTGTATGCCAATTTCTTTTGAGCGTTCAAAAGAGGCTTTTCCACATAAAACACTAAAAATGATAAAAGTATTATTAATATCTAGCGTGAAGAAATAAATGGAAAAATAAAATTGCGTTTTTAGGCAATATTGATGCAGTCATTAAATACAAAATTTGTTTATATTTTGTGAAAATGACTTGAGACCGGGGTGTAGCATAGAAATTTTACGGTAGCTGATTTGTGGCGTAATTGTATTAGGAACCAGTAGGACGAACATTACAAGAGCACATAATGTATTATATTTTCTAGGTATATAATATACAGTACATACTGTCATGTATACATGTATTAGAATACCTAAGTGCAGGAAACATGGTTGAAAAGATAAGCACAATGAAAAGTTAGTAGTAGAGACAGACACTCGACCTTAGAGGTTTTTTCATGAATATTCTGAGAAAAGTCCAGATTTACATTCATGTTTGACTTACTGCATTATACTACACTAAAATCGAATAAAAGTATTTGCACACGACAATACTAAAAAGCAGGTTGCTATAAATACGTTGCTGGAGACTTTCAAGGTTGGGTTTTTGCTACTACACAATTCAGTATGTCTCTTTGATGTAATTTTTACCTTTTCCATATAAAATATATCACAGCATTTATATTACATATTCGATGCTACCTTTATATAATCTTTCATGTACGAAGCAACCAGAATTTACAAATATCTGTGTGTTGTATTTTGTCTGGTTTCATTCGTTGATCAACGATAGGAAAATAACAGGATAAGCTAAAGAAGAGATTAACTATTCAGTAATAATATTTAAGTATCTCATTATTCAATATGTTAACTGCGTCTGATTCAATTAAATCTCGACTATCTGTAGTAGCAATAACCTTTGCCTTGTTCCAGCTACTACTTTTTTGTATTTGCATTTCAGTCGGTGCTGAGATGGCAATGGAAAACCATCAAAACAATAGTAGCTCTTCGGAGCCAACTGCCGCAAAATGCGTCAATTCCAGTGAAAATCCGTTACCTGAATCATTCCAGTCTTTGGAAAATTGCAAAGTATTTTTTGATATCGACCGGGATGGTGCATTGAATATTTCCGAATTTACAAGCCTTTGCAAAAATTTATTTCGCAATGATGAAGATTTGGAAAACAGTTTTTACTCGGTTGAAGAGTCTCAAATCAAATTGTTGTTTGACATTTTCGACACTGACGGAAATGGATTGATCGACTCGGAAGAATTTGACGTTTGCTGGAGTTCGTGGATTGAGAAAATACTTTGTCCAGTCAGTGCTTTGATCATTATTGACGTTCAAAACGATTTTATTGGAGGATCGCTGTCGATTGCAAATTCCCCCGAATACACTGCAGATGATATTATTGAGCCTTTGAACAAGCTTTTGGATAATGTGCCGTTCAATGCCGTTTTTTATGCTAAAGATTGGCATCCTGAAAATCACATTTCTTTTATCAACAATGTGGCCTTGAGGAAATTAGACGAGACAAGCAAAATTCAAAACCATGAAGATGTCAAGGTTTTTGACACCGTTGTTTTTGAAGGTCCCCCTGTCATGGAACAAAAACTCTGGCCTGCACATTGCGTTCAGAATTCAGAAGGATCGCATCTTCATAAAAATCTGAAAATTGCCGAAGAACACACAATCATTTACAAAGGCACCAATCCAGACGTTGATTCGTACTCTGCCTTTTTTGATAATCATAAATTGTCCAAGACCAATTTAGACGAAGAATTGAAAGCCAACGGAGTCACCGATGTTTATTTGGGGGGACTTGCTTATGAAATTTGTGTCGGAAAATCTGCACAACATGCGAATGAGTTGGGCTACCGCACGGTTGTCGTCGACGATGCAGCCAGAGGATTTTCCACAGAAGATGTTGAAAATTTTCAAAAAAGTTTCCAAGAAAAAAGTGGATTGATTGTCTCCTCGGACAAAGTGGAAGGAATGGTACATGGAAGAGACAGGAGACCCGAGCTGGCCATTAAGTTAGCCTTGGATATTCAAGCCCAAAAAACAAATGAAATATCGGAATGATATTGAAGTCTCAAAATGACAGTACTTACATATAGGCTATTTCAACAATTAATTTAATGTTTATGCATTGAAATATTGAAGCATTTTGACAGATTAAGTTGCACGGATTTTTTTCCATAATACTCAAAAAGCATTTAGGTTGAATATTTATTGACGGTTAAAGTTACACAATCATTTTTATTTCGTGGGAGATTTTGTGAAGTGTGCCTCATTATATTTTCCCTTTGTCAAAAACCATTTCAGTACACAATTTACCTGAAGTTAAATTTTCATTTTTTATTTAATTGTTGTCCATTAAATGTATATATTATAGTGTCCTCGTATAGTATGAAGATATAGTAAATAAATAAGTGAATCAAACGGGCAGTTTATGCTGCAAATAATTTTATTCTATTTCGCATCAAATTATTAGCCAATTAATTATTATTAGAAGAACTAATCTTAGAAGTATATTTATGTGTATTGAATTGCACGTGGCGAAAAATTCTGAAACAAATGTTTGTAAATTTTTACTGCATGATTAACTTTAAATTCGATACTACTTATTTACTACATTTTAATGCGTAGCTAATTCCTGGGCGAGAATATTTCAGTTCATCCTGCATGGAAATTACAATTTTTCATAAATACTTTCAGAGAGTGTCTTCGTGAGACCAATTTGGTCCGGTTCCACTTCAACTTCTTGAACTACTCCGTCATCCACAATCATAACGTAACGGAGAGAACGAACATTGCCCAATAAAGGAAGGATCTCCTTCATCGTCAGCTCCATACCTATAGCTTCTGTGAATTCGGCTTTTGGGTCAGCCAGCAAACGAATCTAGCATAAACATAATAAACATAATATTAAATACAATTAGCTTGCATACTTTGTTAGCTGGGACGTACATCAAATCAAATAGGACAAATGGAGGGTACTATATTGGTTCCACATCCAAAAAGTGGCCGTTACTAAAATTATCATGTGGAATTTATACTACATCTATTTTGAATGCAGTTTCCATTTCCATTTATTTTTGTTTAAGTGTATTTTTTAAAATTTAATTTCAGTACCTTCCCTTCCGTTTTTTGACATTTTCCCCAGGCAGCCATGACAAAAGGATCGTTCACAGAGATACATGCAATATCATCAATCCCTTTGTCCTTTAACTTTTCCGCCATTTCCACAAATCCTGGCAAATGAGTCTGTATTTAAATAAGCAAAAAACGTCTTTTTAAGTACTAGGTTATTTGCCAACTCGGTAATAAATTGTTAAATGCTCAAATGTGAAAGGCACCCAATTATAAATGAATCGTGTACAAACAATTTTGTATTTATTTTACAATTGACGAAATTTAAGTACTATAATTAATTACTCTAGTTTACCTGGGAGCAGTTGGGAGTGAATGCTCCCGGCACTCCCACAATAATCACTCTTTTTCCTTTGCAAAAGTCCAGTGTATTGATTAACTCTTTAGGGTCTTCATACAAGTCAACACTTGGAATAACATCACCCACCTATATATAAATATTCTTTTATTGAAGATACTCGCATGCATTATTAACATAAGTGTAGCCAGGATTTGCTTTCGGGGGGGGGGGGGAGCTGGGATTTACTGCAAATATTACCTACCTAAGTCCTAAATGTACAAACCAGGGTTGGCATAGTCAGAAATGTCATGCCGGTATTTACCGGCATTTACTGGTAATTACCGGCATGGCAAATT
>JAQFYB010004362.1:0-16511 GCA_034694085.1 Pogonognathellus longicornis
ATTTGGTCTAGATAGGTCTGTGAGTCTTGTTTGTGTAACCGGGGCTCTTGTTTGTGGAACCGGGGCTCTTGTTTGTGTAACCGGGGCTCTTGTTTGTGTAACCGGGGCTCTTGTTTGTGCAACCGGGGCTCTTGTTTGTGGAACCGGGGCTCTTGTTTGTGGAACCGGGATTCTTGTTTGTGGAACCGGGACTCTTGTTTGTGAAATTGAGGCTCTTGTTTGTGGAAATGGTGGTCTGCCTATCGGAAACGATGCTCTATTTTGTGGCACAATTGGTCTGCTCCATGGAGGTTGTGCAGGCAAATGAGGGCGTTGCACCAAACCAGGCCTTGAAACCACTAAAGGCATTGAAACGTGTCGGCCCACTTGGTTATTCTTGCATGATATTGCTTGTTGTGCTAAATAAAAAAAACAATTCACGAAAATATTGTATAATTTGGACATAATTTTTTCAATGATATGTTAGGATAATCGTTTTTTCAATGATCTTTAGTAAAATCATTGAAGATTGCATTTATTTCTTTTCCTATTTTGAATACCTAATTTATTTACAATTATTTCCAAATGTAAGTTACATAAAAATGAGTACTGAAATAGGGAATCCTGAATTCCTATACGTTATTGTTAAACTTTTAAATCATTAAAAAATCCACAAAGTAGATTTACGTACACTCTGGGCACGAATAAGGATATTCAGTGCTGAAACCCACAAGACACATATCCCATTTTAAAGAAACTAAAACTCTGTCAATAGCTTCAACTCATAAAATTGAAATGTAATTATTTTAATTTACTGGGTCGTAAATTATGCAATTCTTAAATATGCAGAGCTAAGATTGTGATACGACTTAAAGAAAAATGCTAAATAATGCAACTTACGTATTTGTCCTGGATAAAGAATTAACCCCGAAGCTGTATCAAACATCAACGTATGGCCTGGGTTCCATGTTGTCGCATTTCCTATAAGCGATACTTGATCACCCGGTTTCAAAGTTGATGATGTACCAAATGCAGATTGATTGCCTAAAATATTTTGAGTTATATGTATGTTAATACCGATAGTAGTTTCAAAACAATTAATAGTAATCTGGTAATTATAAATCTTTTTTTTTAGTTTACCTTGACTAACGTTGGACTTCTGCTTTTGTTGAACAGCATAAAATGTTGGAGTACTGTGATTAATCTGCCGAGGTTTGTCGATAGTGCTCGTAGGCCCTTGTAGGGTATTATATTGAAAAGAGGAACTGATCATCTGAGGGCGTGTAAGTGAAACGTTTCCAGTCAGTTGCTGATTTCCACTATTAGTGTTACTGACATTCACATGTGTTTGTCTATTCTTGTGTTTCTCCTTCCTTAAATGTATTTTTTCTAGCATGACGTTCAATTTGTGTAAGCGTTGTTCCACATTTTCTTTCAGTTTCGATAAGGCTTCAATAGCTGGTGGCATTTCCTAAAATAAACAAAATTGAAATGAACACATAATCAAGACACATTCGCCCAATACTTTCTAATTTACAACACATTTTCCTTATCTTGGAATCCTTCATTAATATTTTAATACCATACTATCATTCATTCAGTTGTTTTATATAACTAATTATTGATGTTTTTAAATTATTATTTTAACAAATGGTTTGTAACAAAATTAGTTATTTCTTATTGACATTGATCGAATTCAGAGCTTTTAAACCGACAAAACAATTAATAGTATGTTGAGTTACTGTACTTCAACTTATACAAAATAGAAAGAATTAAAATGACTTTGAAAACTTACAAGCTCTACACTGACTCCATGATCTTCGAACCCGAGAACAGTACCTCCCAAAATCTCCTCTTTTGACTCTTTAAAATTAGCTGCCTTCATTTTGTTCTAGAAATCAATAAAAATTATTATTATCAATAATTGTGTATTGACAATTGAACGTTAAACATAAATCAGTGACCACTTAACACTTAAATAAAACAATATTGAATACATCAACCATCAACTGCATGCAGGGTTCTATTAACTTCTATTGGTGATTGGTAAGTCATAAGTGGTAATATTTTATACTTCTTAATTTCAGTACCATCTAGCCTTCCACCCGCGTTGATTTACTAGGCACCGCGATGTCAAATCTGCCCAGATTTTAAACGGATAGTTTTGTGCAAAGCCACATCAGACGTTGGACGTCAGAGTTGGAGTAACTGACTTGCTGACAATCTAACAATTTACTACAGTACAAACAACGAATGATGAAAAATGGACAACAAATTAATATAGAATTAATAGTGCGACTTACAACCGAATTTCAAATTCAAAATTGTGACAGATCTGCAAACACCTGTCGCTGTCACCTGTTGTTGTTGGTTGTTAGTGTTATACATATACAACAGTCAACAGTAGGTGGTTAAACTAAACTTTGAACTTTAATTGTGATGTTTAAAATAATTTACAAATTGGAGTTGAAATGCCGCTGCTATGCTTAAGGTAGTTTCTTTTGTCTATGCTCTATGCCACATGAACATGAACAATGATCAGCGAAAGAATCTAGTAGGTAGGTTAGGTATATAGGTATAGGTATCTTGCTCGGACTGCCGACTGACTGCGACTCTGCGACTGAACTGAATTGCACACATCTAATGCACATACAGTACGGTGCAGAAAAGTGACTAGTTGAGTGTAAAGACAGGAGACTGTACTATGTATGTGGTGATGAGGCCAATGAAACGCCATGTAAAATCCCCAGCGAGAGAAATATAGTTCTACTTATTTTGACCTTTTTACGTCAAATTTGCAAAAATATGAAAATTTGTCATTCTATGTATATTGTCACAGGGACCTGCCCCTTCAAAAATATGTAAGAAATTTCACCCTATTCTACCATCTACCCTAGGATTTTCCCGTACCTATCCATGCATCTAATTATTCCGGTTTTACTATAGAAAAGGCTATGCCTTTCACAAATAAGTAAATAACTATCACAACACTGCACCGAACACTCTGTCTTACATTGTTGATGCAATAATGCAACAGTAATTAATTAGTAATATGCTAGATATAGGGCAAGATAGCTTCATAAGAGTAGCTATATTATAGGTACTTGACAGCGGGGTTAGAAAAAATGCGGGGTTCCGGGGCTCTCAGCCCCGCAGGGCACCAAGGGTGCCTCCAGTGGCGCCCCGCGGGGCACCATTGACTTCCCAGGGGCACCCGAAGGGTGCCCCGCACAAAAAATTCTGTAAAAATTAACAAAAAAATTCAGATTTTTTGTTATTATAAATCAGGCTATAAATAATTTTAAAACCTACCCACAAGATGGCGATAGGTAATTCTTCTTTATCATCCTCATTAATGGCAATTATTACAGATAGGATATATCTTTTAATTGTGCTTTCATCTTTCCAAGTAAGTAAGAACAACTGTTCTACTCAAAAAAGTCAAGGTGCCCGAGGGTACAAAAAACCCTCAAAATGGCCCTTTTGTTCGATTTTGGGGCCCGGGGGTGAGAACCCCGCATTTACGGACAAATTTGGTGCCCCGCGTGGCACCAAAAACAGAAATTCCAAATCCGCTTGATAGTCTATACCATACTCAGTTTTTGAAGAAACTGGTAGGATTTGCAAGTGGCTCTTACGATTTAGTTACTTAGATTTTATAGACATAAAATGTATTAAAATTAATACACTAGATATCAGTGCTTCGATTGATGACAGTTTTAGTAACCTTTTACTTTTATCTGGCTTAAATAATGGAAATTGTAGGTACGATTTTCAAATCCAAATAGTGCGCGCCTTTTTTCATCAGTGTACTATTTATTTATTGATCAGCGTGGGCAAGCCATAACGAAGGAATGTTTTGAAAAATGTTTTGCAATGTTAGTATGTTACCCGCAAGCTCACACAACTCAAACTCAAAATTTTATCCAAATCAGTTCATATCAGAGATTTGTCTTATAAGCACTGCAGCGCGAAGGAATACGCCACGATTTCAATATTTTAATGGAAATCGCCATATTTTAAACCCCCAAAATTTAAATTTCATTAAAATCGGTGATGTTTTCAGAATTTCATAAAATGTTGAATTTAAACTGCATTAGGGGAATTAGTGATACATTAACCCTGCCTCCCAGTTTCATAAATGCTTTCTGGTATTTTGAGCCTAGGTTTCCCCATGTAAGACCAATTGAATTCTGAACGTAATGCTAATTTGAGAATCCATAAACTATAAATGCGACTTTAATGGCGGCCGTCCGTTGTTGCGGAGTGCTATGTTTCTGTTGTATTACGAAGAAGTCTCACGTAGTACCAAAGAATTGAATTGATTCGTCGGATCCCAACAAAGATATTAGATTAGAATACTCAAACTTTATGCTTGAGAATACTCGTATCTTTGTCGGCTCCCTACTTCATGTGCCATAGTGCACCCTAGCACGGATATTACAATATTTATTACACAATATATACATAGAAGCAATTATGCAACAAAATTATGATTTAAATTGGCACGGAAAATAGCAACTGATAGATCTATGATATATTTTTATTATTACTTTTTGGCATAAAATGAACTTCATTTAAGTATAATACTATATAATATACTGTATGAGCTGTAAAAATAAATGTACACGAACTATAAATAATATTTGGCAAATTTAATAATTAGGTATAAAATAATTTGTAAACTGCTGTATAGTATAATTATAAATATTGTCTAATTATACTTTTTAGTTGTAACGTTATGTTGTGTTAATTCTTGTTGGTTGGTTACATACATTATTTCATATCAGATTAAAATGATTATTTCTCTTAGCATGGAGTGCTAAATATTGTTTACATTGTGAAGTGAATCTATAAAATAACAATTCTATAGAAGCTTTAAAAAGGAATATGATATTTGGAAAACTAGATACATAAATTATTTTTTTGAAACACTTGCTATTGAATATATATATATATATGTGATGAACACATATTTCCAATAAGAACAATGAAAACGCTGCGCTGAGCAAAATTAGGAAAATAACAAACGCTGAATAGATTCCTTCGCTTAATTTTATCTCCCGTGGCCCCTTGTTTTTAAATTCCATTACCTCTCCATCTTCAAATGTTTTTCTATTAACTACTGACCGACATATTTCAAGGATAAACTGACTTATCCCTGTAGATATCAGTTTTTCTGAATACTGCTGCAATACATTTTTAAAACGATACATAAATGACCAGTAGAGTCGTTCTGAACGAAATGGTTCGGGTAAAATGTGGCATTGTATTTTCCTGTATGGGCTTGATTCAAACTCGTCTAGAGTTTTAATTAAAAATATCTTATAGCGTTGCATAACAGTATTTGACAATACTCGACCGCCGGTAATATTATTACGAAAATGTAGTAGCTCTGAAATACGAGATGTAAGGTTATATTTTACAAACAGTTGGTTTGCGGGAAAATCATCTTTGATGTTTCTATATTGAGAAATATATTTGTATCCATTGTGAAGGAGTTGAGAGAAGTTTTGAAAGAGTTCATCCTCCATAGGAGCAATGCATTTTCCCGTTATTGACGATTCGTAACATGTTGATAAAATGAAACAACTGAACGATAAAACTAAAATAATTTTTATGGAAATGGGTGTGTGATCTTGGCGTAAAAGAAGCCCAACCCCAGTCAGCCAACTGAAAGAGAATGATTTCGGTTTTAAATGTAAAGAAATACAATAATTGTGCAAGTAGGCATATGACGTAATCAACAAATACGTAGCACACATTGCAATCCACAAATGGTCGAAACCAATTTCCACCCAACGCGAAAATAAGGAAGATTTGATGTTCTTTTTTAAACAGTAGAAGATGTGGAGCTTCTTAATATCCATAAATACCAATTTGTGATTGTGACCATTTCTTACCATCACTGCACCCGGTTGAATTATTGCGTTGAAGTTCATGTTTTGCCATTTTTTATTACTATTTTCAATGTACAGAGGTGTAAAGTTCAATCTTGTAGCAAGTAATTCAATTTCATATTGAAATGGTAAACAAATAGTAGTAGATCTTCGGCTTTTATAAATGGAATTACATTTTGGAATTCTTAGACTTCGTAAATTAGTGGGCGTCAATATAACAATACAGTTCGACCTAAAACCACTTTCTGCTTTTAGGATGCCCAATAGCTTCCACTGTGAGGGATTCAATGTGTTCTCGTGCATTTCTATGAGCTGGTAATCAAATGCTGATCTAAGGTACAACTTTTTTTCCCAATAGCCATCCACGAGTAAGTGCACAATTTGTGCATTAACATTAAATGTGGCAGGTGTAAAATAGTCTTCCCAAAATGGGGTCTCCTGTGTAAAAACTCTGCTATAGTAAATGAAAATAAACTGACTTGTATCTCTATTTCCTCTAAAGTTGTTTAAAGCTTCAGATACAATCAGCATGCCAGTATCAACGACTATTATATTCACGTCGCATATTTCTTTGCTAATCCATTCCATTGTTTTCCTCTTGGTGTAATTCATTTGAGTGGTGGCTGAGTAGGAATAGAAGGTCCATGGTTGGTTATATTGATTTAAATGCACAAAAATTTCAATTAAATCCAAAGACAGATCTGTTGTAGCATGCCAATCGCAATTTTTAAAATAGTTCAATCTTAAGTCAACAAGGGAATATTTTTCGTTAGTATTGTAGATTTTGTATGACGTAGTCAGAGGAACGAAGAAAACCAAAATCAATACAAACATTTTCGTACTCAACTAATTTTGTGAATGACTAATGTTTTTAGAATATTTAAACGGTTTCGTTATTTCAAAATTTTGCAAGCAAAATATATTATTTTCTTCAAAATCATTTAGTATAGTTTTCCACAAATTACGTTATTTTCTACAGTTTTCGGTTTTGCAAAACCCGTTAGGTATTTGTTTATCGCCCTTATGTCATATGTCGTGTTTTCCTTAAGGGAGGTATTAATATGTACTATAATATGATACTTTGATGAGGGTAAATAAAGAAATAAATGAAGTAGAATAGTTGAATTATGAAGATATTAAGACTGTGAAGTCCAGTTCTTGAATGTTTAGTAATCAATAACGATATATTATGTTCTTCAATTCGTGTACTTGGAGCAGCCTACCGACGATCAGCGCTGCCTGAGCATAAAAATGCTAGTTATACATACACAGCGTGACTAACGAATTTATAAAAAAGCGATTATATAGAAAATAGCGACATTTCATTCAGTACAAGTCTCTTTTCAAATTTTTAATACATTCTAGTAGATAATTTCAAATATGAAGGATTGTATTGGAGAAGGGTTTGCTAGAAGATGGATCAAAATTTAATGCTAATTAATGCAATTTAAAAAAAAATTATACTGGAAGAAATGTAATCCTAAAAGCGTATTGAGTCACATTTTGATAAAAGCGTTAAAGATATAAAAAATGGTTATCCAAATGGCAGATTTTACTATTTCAAACCTCCGACTTAAGACGAAACATAAACTGTTCAAAGAATGACTCAATATGTATCGAAAGATTTTAAATTACTCTCTCAACTAATCCAACGACCTAATACATAGTTCATAGTTCAGTTTATTTCATGTGTAGGTAATTAATAATCAGTACAAGTCTGTTTCCCAATCAACAAACCGAGAACAATACGACGAACTCGTAAGTCACGTTGTGCATGTTGTGCACTTTTATGCTCATGCAGGGTCTCGGAATTAAAACATCTAATATCTACCCTATTATACACCAACATGTAATAAAATGGCTGCTGTACTGCTATTGATACTGTATTGGCACTGTTTTATTAGTGATATTTGCATAACATACAAGTAACATAATATCAATAAACATATTAGGATTTTTCGTTAAACTATACTTGTTGCTGTGTAGTCTTAACACTTTATAGATACTTCCTGCATAAATCATTAGGGTTTTTTTGTGATCAATCGGTCAAAGCAAAAACGGTCAGAGGCGGATAGCGATAACAGTAATAAACATTAAAAGTCAAGTCAATAACAATAAAATATATGTTCTAATACTAATAAGACAACGTATATTCGATTCCAAGAAATAAATGTTTGATACTTGAGATGATAAATTAGGCAATAAAGGTGTAAGCTAATTTCATCGGACATAATAATATTATTGATTATAGAGGAATGAGAAAGCTAAATAAAGTTGATGTAGGTTCATTGCATTTGACAGCAGTTTTTTTATATTAATTTTATATTGCATATATCTGCTGGTCTAGTATACCATGAAAATAATTTCTTCTAAACTAATTAATGTGATTAAGGATTTCAACATTAATTAACCATGTGCTATAATATTTCGTGTGAACTCCAATAAAATATATTTAGTTATATTTTTTATATGTTAATATCTACAGTATGTTTCAACCTACGGCTCCGGCAAATAATACATGGGGCGTTGATTTACCTATCCTACTCATGTTGTATTTACGCTCTCGCGCCATCCAAGATGTCCTTGTCGGCCAGCGATGTAAGCTAACGTGAGATCACCATGTATTATTGCCGGAGCAGTTGATTGAAACATACTGTAGTATCTAAAAAATATTTTCCTACACCCCAGTTATGGTAAATATACAAATTGTATCGCAATTTTTACAGTGGCGTATCCAGAGGGGGGGGGGGTAAACATACGTTCACTAATTACGTACAAATATTTTTCCAAATTTTTGAACGTTTATGATAAAATAAGCTATTTTTTGAGATAACAAATGCATTCTGGGGTGCACGTGCACCCCCGAATGCTATCTCAAACAATTGCTTGTTTTATCATAAACGTTCAAAAATTGGGAAAAATAGTTGTACGTAATTAGCGAACGTATGCTCAGCCCCCTTCTGGATACGCCACTGAATATTAAACATAATAATGTTACGCAATAAACTAATAAAATGTAAATATATAATTATGATATCGTAGTAATAATGCTTAGAATTAAAGTCAATGACTGAAGGAATTGCGAACTAAGTCCAATTTTGACTTCAGCTTAGACTATAAATTAAGTTGACCAATTCAGCTTAGACTATAAATTAAGTTGACCAATTCAGCTTAGACTTGTATGTCCATTGATCTTTTTCAAAACTTTCCTTTGACTGTTTTCGTTTCGACCGATCAAACCGGCTACCACATTAATAATATGATATTTCATATTATCATAGTGGTTTGTTGTTATAGTTCCACGAGCACAGCATAACATAGAAAGGGATTTGACTATGTTAAACAGCGTTGATCAATAAATTCAGGCGACGTTTGCATCAATTATTCACATGGCTTATTCCTTCAATTGCTTACTTGTACTAAAGTTTATTTTAGAAAATACATTTGCTTGATTTGTCTATAATAACTACATTTCGTACCCCTTGTTACAATGGTTAAGAAAACCAATTCTTAAGTCAAATTAATATCACTGTGTACAGGCACGTATCTAAGATTCCCGTATGGGAGTGCTTGGTGTAAGAAGATGTTGAAAGATCAAAGAAGAATGCGAAAAAATTAAAAATAAATGAATTGAGTAAAAACACTAAACGGGTTATTTTATGATATAATATTTATTAGTAGTAGTAGTATAGTGGCTTTTATTGTCATCATAAGTATCAATACAAAAATGTGCTGGTTTCCGATTACATGACAATGAGAAATACGTTTTTAGCTCTCTACTCCAGTTTCAGTCCAAATTGTAAAAAATAATTTGACAGTACTAATAATATTATGTACACAAGAATTTTAAGTGGAATCCCAATTGTAAAAACGATTTCATCTTTACTGCGTATTGAGGTGTATTACAATTATTACTTTTATTAATAATATGTATTATACTGCGGACAGAAAATACTTGTTTAGATTGCTACACTGAGTAATAAATTGATAGTGTGATTGACCAAAGCATGCATATAATTATGTAATGAACGTCGTTTTATTGAAATAGTAGAAATGACCCACTTCAATTTTGATAGGGCGGAAGGATCGGATACACATACGAGTGTATCTAGTCCCCTGGGGATGAATGCTACAGAAATGTATGAACTCAATCGAATTTAAGTGCGACTTTGAAATTTCTTGAATTACTACGAATTCGATTAACGTGATGAGGGCGATCAGTATTGGAAGAAATAAATAAAATGGCATTGCCAACGTATCGTACATACGAATAGCGCCATAAATAGCTAGAATATGTGTAATAAATCCAGATGCTTTAAGAAGGGGGGCTACAATTCTAACCATACCATTGCCAATGACTGCTATCAGGTACTGCATTGCGTGAATTTTCATGGCGCAGTCGATACTTAAATTGGTTTTCAAATATCGACGAGGCTTGTATATGAATAAGTCTGTAATTAAATTAAAGGATGTGATGTACAAAATCATGAACACAAAAAGAAGAATAAAGGCAATATAATAAAGTAGGACAAAACACAAAATACATACAGCACAAATAATATTTACGAAAATGTGGTGCGAGTAAGCAGGAATGATTAAATCGAATAGTGGGGTTAAAGGATTATATTTGAGTATAAATACTATGCTTGTCATGCATATTATTTGCAAGTAAATTTGAAATGCAAGTAAAATATTCAAAAAAAATCCAATTGTGTCAAATCGCTTTGACCGATCCTCCAAATCTTGTTGAAACATTCCTGAAAAATTCAGACCAGGAGACCAAAACTTGAATTAGCAGTAGTTTTACACAATATTCATCTGTATTTTTGTAGTAATAAATTGTTAACAAAATAGCTGTATATTTTTTCTAAACATTCCAATCAAGTTGGACAGATTTCAAATTCTAGAAAATGTAAATTTTGATTTTATTTGAATTAAAAACTACCTCTATTAAAAAAATTAGAAATAGTTATTTCATTTCAACGAATACTCAATTTTATCATTGTAATTTGTAATAAAAAAAATATTTAAAAAGCAAGTATTTTTGGATGACTTACGAGATAGCTTTCTGTCGAAATGTAAATAGACGTTAAAAATATAGTGAGACTCTTCAATAGAAAACAATGATGAGACATTTACTGCCAATACGCAACCTCCCAATCCAGATAACATAAGATTGATGATGGTAGGGACAATATAAGGAGTTGGTGTTACAAAAAATTGAACTGCAAAGAACACAACGTAATATACTTCCGAACCCACCAAAGCAAGTAAACTAAGGTACCAAATGTATATTCTGTAAACATTTTTAACAATATCAATGTTGCCAGTGGCTTCATTGTATGTAAATGGTCCAAAGTAAAATCTATCACAAATCCAAAGACTTCTCCGCAATGCTTCTCTTGTCGCTTTGGAGCTCATTCTTCGACGAGTAGCTACATGAAAGTTATAAAATAGTTGTAACAAAAATACAAAAAGTTTAGCAAAGAAAGTCACTGATGACGTGACTACAAAGAAATTTAATATATCTAAGTTTATGGCGCTGATAAATATCTACATATAATATATTATATGGACACCGCAGGGATGGAATTTTCAAAATTTCCCCGGGCGGGCCAAATTCTTTGATTTCCCTAGGCAAGCCCCGCCCACAATCCGGATTTCCCTTGGGAAGCCCCGCCCACAATCCGGATTTCCCTTGGGAAGCCCCGCCCACAATCCGGATTTCCAAGGGAAATCCCTCCCACAATCCGAATTTCACTAGGAAGCCCCGCCCACAATCCGGATTTCCCTGGGGAAGCCCAGCCCCCGCAGTGGGCGGGGCTAAATTTCCAAATTTCCCCAGTAGCATTGCTAGTGTGCTACCGAAAATTTTGCATTCCTGATGGACAGTATGGAGGAACCATAAATTTCCTTAAATTTTAGTGCCAAGCAAACACAAACCAACGTACTTGCCACATAAATTATACAAGAAGGCTTAATTTTAAATGGTCCGCTTTTTTAATGAAATATGCCCAATTTTTTAAAAGGAGAGCATGGTTTTGAAAGTTGCCCAATCCGAAATAATTGGAATATTGGAAGCCCAATGTTAATTTGATCTTGACCAATTATTTATTATAACATTAATTATACATATAAATATTAAATATATTATATTAATTATAATATATTAATTATATATAAAATAATATAATATAATAGTATTAAAATATAAAATATAACTATCATTTTTTTATAATTCAGTATAATTCGGTTTATAATAATAGACATTTCTCGGGTCTATACAGGATAGGTAGGTGTGAATATTTTTGATACTTACTATTTAAGTGGAGGAACAGCGTGATCAGTCTACACTGTAATAAGGAAAATAGATAGGTTGGATAAATAAACCACAATGCATATTTGTAGAGAATCGTTTTGCGAATTTAGTGAACAATGACACAATGTCGTTACGCAACATCATGTGCGCGTAAAGCGTTTTGGCAAAAACATGTATATACTGTGAATAATTGATTAAGGATAAAAGCAATATTATTTACTTTAAGGTGACACTTCACACTAAAGTGACGTTTTTACAAATTAAATGATTTCTCCGGATTGGAGAACAAATTAAAAATTTGGGGTTATTTACTTTGAAAGCTAGATTATTGCTCTTTCATAATGTGGTTTTAATTTTTTGAAAAACTGAAAACCGTACACCTTATTCGGTTTTTTCGTTTTTTTTTCACAAAAATCCGAATTCAGTCTACAGTTTTCACTTTTTCGAAGAACTAAAACCACATTATGAAAGAGCAAGAATCTAGCTTCAAAAGTAAATAGCCTGAATTTGAATTTATTCCCCAATCCAGAGAAATCATTTTATCTGTAAAAAAGGTCAAGTAAATTAAATAGTGAAATGTGAAGTGTCTTCTTAAAATGTTACACAAAAAATGAAATCTCTATTAAAGATATTTTGCGCCATAGCGCTTTGTTTTTTTTATGTATTTATAATCCTTCACTACATCAGTAACTATATAGTACTGTTCTCCCTGCAGGTAGACTGTATTTTAAGGCTAGAGTAACTTTTTAAGGTATTTGAGAAACTCAATCCACCCACCACTAAGGCCAGATCCCGGTACTATCACCGAGGCAAGATCCCACCAACCAACAACCGAGCCTGTGAGCTGAACCCACCAGTAATCGACCTCAGTAGGTCTAATACCTCGCTTCCAGGGATCCGAATACCTTTTCCACTAAACTACGGCGGCTAGCTTTAAGCGCACATAATGTTTCACAACCACAATGCATAATCGCTCATTAAATACACCTAAAGATTCTCTACAATATATGCATAGTGGTGTATTTAGAAATGACATATGACCTCGATCTGTGAGACATATCTAACTTTTGACTGTATTCAATCTATGCATTTTTCCCCTATTACAGTGTAGACTAATCACGCTGTATATCTTGGCTAAGCATTCTCTCTCATGTATTTTTGCAATAGTAATATATTTTTGTGTCACACTCTATTATAGTACTATTAAGTTTCTATTAAAGGCGATTTATTATGTGTCATCGAGCTACGCAACAGCTTTGGGATATAACCAGCATTTTGAGAGAGCTCTTTGCCGGCCGTGGTACAGATTACATATGGACTTTAGATCAACTTTTTATAAAATTATGGTGCGATTGTCATTACAAAATGCAATTTCCGATGTAAACTTGACGCTAAATTCAAAATTTAGTTTGGTTGTATGAAAAAACAACCCAGTTGTTGGGAGGGACTCTTCTTAAATCCCCGACTAGAATATATCTAACCCTTTGTTAGTTGAGTTAGCGTCTTACCGGCAGAAAGGACAGACAGACATTTCATTTTTTTAAAGAGTGATTGTTTAAATATTTCATGACAATTCAGTTCTATACTATTATACAGTTTCCATCCAATACTCAATCCACATGAGTGCATTTCCAAGTAAACCTTTATAATACTCGATAAAAGGTCTGGCCTATTCACAAACAATACTTAATAATTTTATGGTGTATATAGCTACTTTACCAAAATATTATGTATGCACATGTAAGTTCTACGGCCACTTAAAAAATTGGAAACTGACATACATTTATTTTATTTCTCGCAACTAGCATTAATACGTTGAAAATGTGCTTTCTTTTAGCTTAATAGTATAGTCAAACAGTCAAACTACTCGGATCAAGAGGTCATGGACGATGTATAGCTTGCTTGGGTTAGTAGATGATTCAAGGCACTTTGCAACTTTCGAAGTATTTTAGTTTCCATGACTTCCTTGTAGCTGCAGTTGCAACTGTGTACATTACCATAAATAAAATTGAAGCTCGATCCTGCCCCCAAAATCCCCAAAAACGAGGGTTTTGATTAGCTACTTTGTCTACACGGATGCTCTTCGTATAAAAATAGTATAGGTATAAACATGATAGGGACCATCCACATATGACGTCTACGATTTTTGGCCTTTTTTGGATCCCATCCCCTCTATAATGTCTGTTACCGTCTGTTTTCTAATAAACCCTCACTCCTATATATTGATGCCTGAGAACGCAATAGACAAAATAGTTTAATTTGTATTTCGTATGAATATTTGCTGGAAAAAAATATGCTTTTGACAAATAAGTAATATTAAATATTATGAACCTCAAATGGAGTTTCCAACGGATTTGCAAATTATCGAAAGACCAAACTCAGAATCGTCATTACTGATTTAATATAGTTTCTTCCTCGAGTTAAAAATACTTTTTTTTCCACATGTCTGCAGACTTGTTCATGACAAATTCTTGACTTCTTGGGTGGAAGGTGAGAAAAGGTCACATTAAAAGGGGGATTGGCAAAATTCCTATTTAAATTATTAAAGTCACACCCTAGCTTGTTACTGTTTTATCCAAAAGCCAATTTTGACCATTTTTAAAATATGTTTATTCAAGGCCCTCCAATGTATGGCCTGGATACACCCATGAGGGCAAGTAGCCTCTGTGTTTAGGAGAAACCTCATTTTATCTAGTGTGAAGAACAAAAATTGATTGGTAGAGGTCTTCGGCCTCCTGAGCCCCTATAAATACGTCACTGCATTACTTTGCGTGTTATTTTTATAATGGATTTTGCACCAGGTAGGATATCTTCAGTTAGTTTTGGCTCTTTTATATGAAAATCAGTAATTTTGAAACTTTTATCGATTTTATTTTAGTAATACCTACCTAATATTATCATGGTCAACAAAAATACTAATAATATCTAGTGTAACTTTAGAAATCCTGATGGAGGCTGAAGACCCTAGCCCCCCCCCCCCCCTCGGTACTGTCTTTTTTAAAGCTTATATTATTCCACAATAAAGAATATTTTAAGCAAGCATTTCTCTGGGTTGCGTAAGTTGCATGTTGCATGCAATAATTGTTGTAATCCTTGAATGATGATGTTCATAATGTTGAATGTAGGTTGTAAGTTGCGATGAGAAGGCATATTTTATACAGAAACAGGAAATATTTACAAGGATAAAACTTATGTGCGCCATACTCAATTCCATAATATTGAATAATAGATTTGAGCTGGACTAATAATAATTTTAATAATTTGTCAATAATAGTTTTGATGGTTTTCTCATACACTGGCCCTATTATTTCACAATAATTTTAAATAATTGCAAAATTATTGTTTGGCTGGAGTGAAATAATGGACACCATTGTGGCAGGTAAATATTTACAATTTAGATTCCAACATTGAACGTGTAATAACCAATAACTGTTGACTGTCTAGATCTATGCCAGCTGACAGACAGTCAACAGTCAGGCTTACAATGTTACAAAACACCTGGCTTTTACTTATCAATGTTGAATGTAAATATAAATTGTTGGTGTTTGAAGTCGACTTTTATGTAATTATGAAGATAATATTAAGCGAATATTTAATTATAGAATATTTAATTAATTATTTATTGTCGTGTCAACCAGTAAAACTAATGTTGAATGATTTTTAAGCTTTCAACAGCTTTTCAAAAAAAAATTGTATTTTGTATTATACTCTTTTACCTCCGCTCACCGCTAAGCTTCTTATCCGTTACAAAGTTGCAATAATTTGTCGTTTGTTAGTAATAAAAACTTATTATAAACTGTTTAATCGTGGATTATTGTTATTGGATTTTTTTCCAGATGACCACTATCTTTAGGAGTGCCCTGTAATATAATTGTCCTGATGACGCATATTTCATTGTGCGTAATTTTAATTGAAGTGACAGAAGATAGTCCTGCTGAATCAACACTGTCGTACTTAAGTGAGAATCATTACGAGTACTTACTACTAATATTTATTTTATTCATTATTCACTATTTATTACGAGCCGAGTGTAGCTGTTATAATGAATTATAAGGACCTTTTTTACAAATGAAGTTAGTTTTCTTGAATGAAGAATAAAATCAAAGTTGGGGTAATATATTGTTGTAGCTAAATACTTGATCATTCATTCTCATAATGTACTTTCAATGCTTTGAAAACTGTAGAAGTGCAACTCATTAAATTATATACTCAAATATCAGACGCATTTCTAAATTAAATTCCAAATGTGTTCAAAAACTGAATGTACAGTACAAAGGTAAAGTATTTATGTAGATTATATATTACCAGAATTT
>JAQFYB010004363.1:0-16509 GCA_034694085.1 Pogonognathellus longicornis
TATTCTACAGTTTTAGAGGCTATTCTACAGTTTTAGAGGCTATTCTACAGTTTTAGAGGCTATTCTACAGTTTTAGATGCTACAACTCTTTGAAGGCTAATCTACCCTTTTGGGAGGCTAATTTACCCTTTCGGGAGGCTAATCTACCCTTTCGGGAGGCTAATCTAAGGTTAATCGTTTGGAACATAATTCAAACCCTTTGAAGCCTAATTTACCTACATCATTTGGAACCTGATTCACGTCCTTTAAAGCCTAATTTACATTCTTTGGAGCCTAATTTACATCCTTTGGAGCCTAATTTACATTCTTTGGAGCCTAATTTACATCCTTTGGAGCCTAATTTACATCATTTGGAGCCTAATTTACATCATTTGGAGACGGTGCTTATATCTATAAATCAAAGTAGTAGTTAAAATAATTGTGATAGTGGCACCTAACTGAGCAAAATCCATATCAAACTTTATAGATATTTTGATGTGCTGGGGTCATGTACATAACTAGTGAACAGCCTGATTCAGGATTCAGCTCTAGTCAGAGACGTCGACACAGTCGACAGGAGCCTGTAGATGCATTTCATTCGTTTAAATTATTTATATATTTTCGTTATAAAAATATGATTGGCTGTGCATCATTGTTATGTAAAAATAGGCATTTAAAAAAATTACAACAAATAAAATAATAGTTATTTTAGGCTAATTTATGGACTCCTATCAAGAAATTAATCCATTTAAATAGGAATAAATGTGCTTAATTAAGGGCTTTAAAAATATACAGAAAGAGTAAAATTTTAAGCAAATAACTAACATTGAGACAATTAATAATGTAAATGCTTATGAATCACCGATTGTGTAGACAGCTGCAAAATGGCTGACTCTACATGCTGCCATTTTTGGTGTATGCAGGAGAAGGTGTAGAAATAGAGAGGGAGAAATGGGAGTAGACTAGCTACTACCCTGCGTGATACGGCTCTTGTGGATTGTGAAAAGTTGTAGTTATAGAAGTAGTACGCGCCATAGAAAATTTCTTCTTCACTTGAGTGCAATGACGTAACTTAGCATTGGTTAGGATTCTTAGGATTGGAGCTAAAAGTTTTGTGGGTTATGTTATTTTCATCGCATCACAATGCAATGCTCCTAATGAACTATTATTAATCAGTTGTATTGTAAAATTTGTATTGCCATATTAAAGGTTTTAAATTGTCACTAAAAATATTAGTATTAAAACCCTCAAAAATTAATTAATTGCTACAATTAAATAATAATGAATGTATCAGTATCACGACACATTATGCAATGTATACAATAGTTGTTAACGAAATAACCTACGCCCATGTCATTGTTAAGGGAAGTGGAAATAACCATGATAGCTCTTCCATGGGTGAACAAAAAAATGTAATTTTGAATTACAAGAATTATAATTAAGGAAGATTTAGAGCTAGGCAATATGCAACATTTGTATATAACAATTTAAATTATTATTATATACAAGTCATGTTATGTCAAAAGGTCATGAATACGAGCTATTTTGGCCTTCCAAGTTTAGTACATTTGCTTACTGCATAATTTTAGTAAATACTGCGCTTCTTAATTTTAGAGTGTATTCAGTGTATTGTAATAGCTGGGATTCGTATCGCATAGTTTTTTAGGATGCTCAACTCTCCGCTCACTGCATGTATTGCTGCGGCATAACAAATATCCCTCTCTCCTTATTTCTGCCCTGCTACGAAGCGAAGTTATACGAATGCAATGTTACGTTTATCGAATAGAAGTAAAATCTCTCACACAGAATGAACTGGCCGAGGTCTGTCTAATATTTTATGAGAACTGGGCTTTTTAGTTGGAATTGAAGCAACCAGAGCTTTCATCGAAAAACATTGCGTTTGCGTTGAGTTAGGGTTTAGAATATACGGTATTTACTTTTATTTATACACATTGAAGAGAAAATGTCAGAGAACGGGGGAATTGTTGCCAAAGTTCCTGAATTCATGCAACATTCGGTATCCACCTTCCTTCCCTAAGGTTGCTTTAGAATGGATTCTTCCATATGTCATGGGAAGTGGGAGTGGCATCAAGAAGGAGTTAACGTCAGTCTGACCTCGCATTGTAGACAACTTTTTGTTTAGTTCAATTTTCCCCCGCAAGTTAAGTATTGTAGTGTATTATTAGGATCTAAGGTCCACTTAGTAGGTACTTAGTACTTAGAACTTACTTAGAATTGATGCAATTACTATTGAGAAGAATGGTACTTACTTGGCGAGTTACACTACAAATGAATCGTGCTTTAAAAGCATCATCATTCATACAATCAATAATATCGTATTAATATTATAGGATTTAGGATAGTAAACGTGAAAAATATCATGAAAAAATATGAGTTTGCTGATTATTTAAAAAAATATTTTTATATGTAGTCCATTTTCTTTGTAGCATGTAACTCAATCCTTTGAGAGTTAAATTGTGTAAAAACATTTATAACCTGATGGCATAAATATAGTAAAAGGAAATGTTGGTGAGATAGTTGTGTAGCAGACGATGCACGGGATACCTTACATTTATTATGTCAGCTAGAATTCTGTTCTTTGTGCGACTTCTTACGCTTCCTATGATAATATAATGCGAATATTATTTAAATCTCACGTTTAATTGCCTTAAAGTTTTAACTTGTTTTTTTAGAAGAAAGTAGGTGGGAAATTGTAAATATTTTAGTCAATTAAAATTTTGTGCCATCGTTCACCATGACTGGACCCTTTGAGGATGGGCAAACAAATCCTTTGTTCTTAGAATTCTAAAAATAGTACTAAAGGTGTAAAAATACTGTGTAAAGTAAATGAGGTGATTGTTGCATACCTAATCTATAAATAAAGACAATTCTAGGGTTCTAGTTCTAGGAAGAGTTTGTTCAATGGGGCGACTAGCGATTGAAAATTGAACCGAGTGTTTCTATTTGATTTTCTCATTGGAACAACTGTTGTTCAGTTATTTATGTTCAGTTATGGTCAGTTACTACATGTAGGGATTTTAAAATATAATTTTATGTTCTTTTGTCAGGTTTGGATGGACAATAATATTATGGCATCAAATATTCAGGAGAAAAACATTGTTTTTACAGGTGTACAAATATTATACCTTAGTAAATACATGTATGTACATGAATTGAATATGACGAGCTTATTAAATTATTTAATAAATTTTAATTTTGAAGATAAATTAATTTTTTCCCTTGAAAGGTGGAGTCTATAGTATATGAAATATGATTCGGTTTCAGGACAACAAAATGATCCTGCAAGACGAAAAAGATAACTCGCATACAGTTGTTGAAAGAGTAGGTTGTGGTTGTAAGGAAAAGTATGTTCCATTTTGCATTGATTCTTAGGGTAGGGGAGTTGTCTTTTGGTCACGTAGTTTTGTTACATTCTAGTGTCGGTCGACGTCGCGTTCGCGTCGACAAGAACCTAAAACCTAAACCTGCAACAAACTAAAAGTTGAGATTGGGTTGTTCTTGTTTGGAATGGGAATAGAAAGGGTTAGGTTTAATTCGTGTGTTGAATCGTTATGTGACGCTGCGATGCGCATGACGTGTATTTAAGCAACTACACTTTATTCCAACAAAATCTGCTTTATAATCCTTTTATTTATGTCCAAGGTACTGAAATGGTCATGAATTTGTCGTTTATGGCGTCTGTCTCTAATTTCTATTTAAGGCAAGGAACAGTTCCAAGAAAGTAACGTCTTGTGTATTCTTTTCTTTAGTTATGGTTTGCGCTTTGAGCTTTGGAATGTTTGCTGTATAGGCGGAAAGAATTTAGGCTGGAAAGAATAAACTGATCTGAATCTGAATGCGCAACCGTTGACCCAGTCAACGGGTCAAATTGGTTGTAAGCAATAATTAAGGAAGTTTTGACGTGAACTAATTGATTTTAGGAAAAAATGAATTTGGACGCATTAGAATGCATAAAATTATAGGTATTAATGATACTTGATTGATATGGTTGACTTAACTATAATAAATCTCAAATTGACCCTGACCCTAGAATTAACAATTATCTGAAATATCACAGCAAAACAAGCGATTCGCTTGATATGCTTTTAATATTTTTAATAATTTAGTTGATACTCGCAATATTCTTTAAGGTCACAATGTTGATACATCCTAATTCCTAAATCTACAGCGTAATACTATAATATCGATTTTTGTGAAGCTGCTGCGAAGGAAACTCGAAAGACTAGTCTAAAATACTCTATTTACACATTCATAGTGTAGACATGGAGTCGTTTTGGGGAATAGCAAAAGGAATAGGGGCAAAATTGTAACAAATAAGCAGGAAAACAATTATTAACTATTTAAATGTTGAAAGTGTGAATTTACACATCATAATAAAATGTTTGCGTAGATGCACTGCATCTATTATGCAAAATCTTAAAAGCGTTTTGGATTTGGACGAAAATGAAGACCAAAAACGTTAATAATATTATACATAAATTCATTCCATGGAATATTATAGCTTTATTTACAACGGAATATACAATTTCAGGTTATCGAACTGAGCAAAGCCGTGAATTCAGTAGCAGAAAATAATGCACGAAATCCGAAACCCAGTAAACCAAATCCACCGTTACGATTTTACCGATCTGTTGGGTTGCAAGTTAGTTTTGATCCTAAAACGAATATAACGCCAAATAAAATGAATCAATATAAAAATAATGGAACATGGTCTTCGCCGAGGAAGACTCCATTAGGATCAAACCCCGCGCCAGGGTTAATTCCATTGAATAATAACGGCATGTCGACTGTGAAAGCTGTGACTACACCCGCGGAAGTGGCCAAACTAGTTCAAAGTCAAATAAATCGACCTATCGCCAAAAAAGCAACTACACCGACTAACATCTTAAGACAGCAACCCCAACAGGGGCAAACCCAACAAATGAGGAATCCAGCAGCACAAGCAGCCGTGAATGCAATGAACGCTGCGGCGAATCAAAATAAATTACCTAATGGAAACGCTTCTGTTGTTGATCTCACAGATGACTCAAAACAGCCAGCTGTCACATCAGGCGGCAGTGGTAAGACATAGACAATTGTTGCATTAAATACTTCATTGTTAACACCAGTACAATTATAAAGATTTGCATGGACGCAACTTTCAACTCAATGCAATGTTGTGCTGCATAATTTAAGCGTGAACAAGAAACGAAGAAACGTTCGAGATTTTCCAAATGTGTTGTTTCAATTTCCCCCTTTTTCTCGTTTACGTTTACCCGTTCCGTTTCGTTCCCTGTCTATAATATGCTTTGCACTTGCACATCATCATCGAGTGAGTCGTTGCTTGCATACATGTACATATTCATGTACATTGTATTCATTACGTAACTTTTCATATAGTGCGTATATGCAGGATTGCATATATTATTAAAAAAATATTATTAATTTAATGCAAGTTGACTGAATACCTGATTGAGGATTTTTTCATTGTTCAGTTGTGATCGGGCAGAATGGAATGCAGTACCGAATTTTGAATGCTCCAGGAATGCAATTGGTTCAGTCTCCTACCGGATATCAGTTTGTGACACAATCAGGACAGACGAGACCTCTTATTTTGGCGGCGCAACAACAGATGCAGACTATAAATTCTATGGGTCAGCAACAAAGAGCACAGATAGGGAAACAAACGTCACCTTTACAAACCATGGTCCTTCGAAATGTTTCACCCAAGAATTTCGGAAACTCTCCGAGGTCAATAATTTATTCGAATAGTAGACCTATGGGAAATATGGGAGCCGCTATCAACAGACTGCCGATGAATACGATGGTATCAAGAGGAGCTCTTAATTCGTCTTCGGTTCCCAATGTATCACCAAGAAAATTCTCACTGGTATGTCTTAGTATACCAAATTTTTATATCTTTGTATTAAATATTTAATGGCTATTGTTACACATTGGCGTTTGTCGAGATAGTCGAGAATCGCATTCTTCCGTAGTTGCACGGAAAAACAGGGTTTCGTATATCCTGTTTTCCTGTTGTGCAATGCAGTATTATTTTATGTTAGCATATAGTTAAAATTATGATATGAAGTGTGCATTCATTGGAAGACAAAATCCCTTGCCTAGACTCAGGGACTTTATTTCGCATCATATAATATTACATTCTTCACAGTTGACGGTTCACGTATACAATTATTACTCTCTCCGTGCTATCCAGTTCCGCCTCCGCCGTTATTCACCTCTCCGACTAATAAGTTTTATTGATGCTCTGAGGAACTTTCATATATGTCGCACAACTTTTCGTGTAATCAATTATTATTGTAATACCTACGTGATATGAACCTAGTATAGTATATAGGACTTTGAAGGTTGTGCTTTTGGAATCGACGGATTGGGAGAAAAGGAGCAGTCATGCATTCACACATAGTGTGTATTAACGGGTTTTTGTATGTGATTCAGATTGCCGTATGGCGTATGAGGCATGATTTTGGGGCAATGTGGAGTATAGTCTATCGGTATCGGTAGTCGGCCAAAATAAAAGTAGTCATGGCCCTGTGAGGATTTGTGTGTTATGCAAATAACGAAATAGTGAGGCAAAAACAAGGAAGGAACATAAAGGACAGTTCATACATTGTGTAACAAAAAATTAGTCTTCTCTGTGGCCACCAACTCCATTGCACTTTTATTGTTGCTTTGGATGGAGTAAATAAGGATTAATTGGAATATATATGGATTTTAGCCTCCGCTGCCACCGCCGACGATGGGGAATCAAATAGTGAGTCAAGTGCGCAAAGTTAAGGATGTCCCCTCGAGACCGGAACTCAGTTTGCAAGAGCAACACGAAGGGATTGTCCTGTCATGGACATTACAGTTGGGTACTAATAATGCGGAGGTTCAATCTTACCAGATATACGCGTGTCAAGAACCGCTGAGTCCGGTAGCTGCGCCTAAATTAAACCAGTGGAAGAGAGTTGGTGATGTCAAAGCACTGCCCTTGCCTATGGCATGCACATTATCCCAAGTAAGAACCCATTCTATTTATAACTCGAAATTCCGGACCTGTAAATAATGTTGGGTTCCTTTTCCATGATTATTTTTTATTTGATACATAATAATTTTAATTACGAATATGATGATTTAATATTTGAATTTTGAATTTTCAGTTTACAGATGAAAATCGCTACCATTTTATAGTTCGAGGAGTTGACGTGTACAACCGTACAGGCGCCTTCTGTGAACCCGTTGCTATTGTACTGAAGAAGAAACATTAATTAAATATAAATAATGTAGTGCATAGATAAGTATTATTACCGTATGGTTAAAATATGGTATAGAATTTATTGTGTAATATATAGTGATTTTCGTTCTCAGTGGATGAAGGCGAACAATTTGTATGAAGTAATTGAACTGTTAACTGATGCATATATTATGTGTAAGCTTTTTTCTTGATGTGTATAAAATAATATTATAAATAATTCATCACCATTTCATCATTTGTAACTATATTGTTTAGAAACATTAAACTTTGTCCATGCTTTGTATCATATGAATGTTTATAAACATTTTGTGTAAGTATGGTCGAGTTTTGAATTTCATTTTTACATGGCGGGGAAAATAGTTACATAGGTTAGACGGAAATTTATTTGTCTCTAAAAGGATATGCACTTGCACTTAGTGATTACCGTGATTAAAATATTTCTTTAAAACATTGAATAACATTTACCTATGTCTACTCGTTTTTTAAAATCAACTGATACAGAGTCCGAGTTTCAGTATAATCATAGCATTATTAGTGAGTATATTATATAGAAATTATAATAAATTATGTTTGGAACATGAATAAATTAATTAAAAAATGTTATTTCCAGTGGAAAAATGTGTAGATAGTTATGTATTAGACACAGATTCTTATAAAATGTCATTAGTTAAAATTAATTAATAATTAAGTCCTTAACATAGTTTTCATATAAAGATGTTTTCTTTTAGTGATACTGTATTTCTAACTCTGTGTTGATGTATGAACACTAAATATAACGTAATAAAGTAAGTACACACAATTAATGATTGTTTTAATAATGTTGTCGCATTTTTTGACCATAATTTTTTGCAACATCATGTGAAGTTTCAAAGATACAGGTGTAATTTATTTCAAAGTGGAAGTAGATGTCTTTATAACATGAGAATGCACTGTGCTGGAAATTAGCTTCAAGTTATGAAAAGTTTGAGTCAATAAAATTGGGTAACCTAAGCCAACCTAGTAACAGATATCACGTGTATAATTAAGCAACGTGTGGCCGATCCCCTGTTTAAAATATTTGCAAAATATGATGGGCGGGGTTTCGGGAAAATGACGTAACTTGGCGACTAAAATATAATGGGATTTTGATTTTTTCGAACTTTAAATCGCGATTTCATTGGTCGAATTTTTCAAGTCGCCAAGATACGTCACAAATATTTTTGAATTGAAGGATTGGCCATTCCTTCTCATATATATTATTATAGGTTCTTTGTAATTAAGGATATTTATTGGACTTACTTAATTATCAGTGACAATACAGAGATCACTTTGTAGCCCTTTTGATGATTTCGAATTTTTATATTTATTTTTATATTTTTATAGAAATATGAAGTAACTAGTTGAAAAACCGTCACATAAAGGTAACTTGCTGATAACTCTCAATAAATAATAAAGGGGTACCCTCAAAGACAAGATGCAAGTGACCACCCGCCGCCCCTGTTACCAAGGCTATATCTACCGGCAGGGCACGTGCCCCCCCCCCCCCCGAAATCTCAAAGAAAAAGTTATTTAGGGCCCAAAAGTTTATACTTTTTGGGTTGATTTTGGCTTAATTTAGCTCAAAATTTTCTCGCTTCGCGCAAAAATGGTAATTTATAATAACATTTTTACATTGGTGTAATTATCGACAAAACAATATTATTATAAGTGCATATTTAATATAAGAAAAATCATTTAAATGCAATTTATTTTGATTCTTGGAGGTAAATTACATGGCCTTACAAAGCTCACTTTTCTCTCTGCAATGCTACTTTTCCATTTTTCTGCAAAGTAATCTCTACCTACATACAACATACTGTATACCTATAATATTTTAAAATATTTTAAATACCAATGAGATTACCTATTCCATAATAGGCTCCTCATTTTTACGTTACCCAGTCAATATAGTCCTTCAACCAATATTTGACCCAGTTGCATTAACCTCATATTATTTTAATGTTTTTCGATGGATAATGTTGACTGGGTAACTTCAAAAAGAGAAGGCTATTATGGAATAGGTTTATTAGCAACAACCCGACTATAGCGATTTGCCGATAAGAGGCGGAGACCAAAATTGGGGAAATGTGACCTTAAAAATCTGGGAAATCTGTTATAGGCCCGGGCCCCTTAGTGAATTTGGAGAGCTCACCGTCAAGGTTTTCCAGAAAATAATATTTTTAACCCTGCTGTAGGGTCCCTACCCCACATTCAATAATATTCATTTTATTTAGTTATAAGAAGTTAAGGATCGTATAAAAATGAGGGGATGGGTCAGTTGTCCACCTTTCAATTTTGATACTCTCGCGCCATTTCAATGCTGTATACAGGGGTAAATGCCCCACTCCTCCAATGTTTGAAACTTACTTATCACGGACCAAAAGCAAGGCAGTAAACAGGGGGGTAAATTGCTCCCCCCATAAAACCAGAGAGCGGATAAGCAGGCAAACACATGTTCATCTCTCTTGATCCTAGGATATGCACAGTCCGGATCTTGACGTTTCAGAACATAAAAAGCTTAAATAAGAAATCTTATTTTGCATGTTTTTGCATATTTTTAACTTTGTAGTTTTTAGTACATTTTTTTGAATTTTTAAGCTGTTAGTGCTCATGTTTCCGCTATTTAACTCATTAACCCATATTCTTTGGATTTTAACTACGTATTTAAGCAAAATAGCTTTAGTGGGACAGATTTTCAGCGGCTATTTAGCCGTATTTGTTATATTCAGCGCATATTTAGGCGTATTTGTTATATTCAGCGCATATTTAGGCGTATTTGTTATATTCAGCGCATGTTTAGGCGTATTTGTTATATTCAGCGCATTTTTAGGCGTATTTGTTATATTCAGCGCATATTTAGGCGTATTTGTTATATTCAGCGCATATTTAGGCATATTTGTTATATTCAGCGCATATTTAGACGTATTTGTTATTTTCAGCGAATATTTAGGCGTATTTGTTTTTTTCAGCGCATATTTAGGCGTATTTGTTATTTTCAGCACATATTTTGACAATTTTTAGCGCGCATTTGTATTCTTAAATCTAAGTTTGCAAGCATGGATATCCGCCCTCTGAAGGTTTCCTTTCGCTACGTTCTTATATCCGTTTCACCATGGGGTTTATTATTTTATGTATCTAAATGTAATAGCATGCAAGAAGCTTAGAAAGATGTTAGAAGCTATTCAAGTTGCTGTGATTTTGGATTGAAGTTGTTTTACAAAAATAGAAACCAACCATGAAAATGTTTTCTGCTTATCAATCAATAACATTTGTCCATCTTTGGAGTATTTGATATGTATCTTTTATAATAATTATTGCGAAATGATATTATTTGATTGATTTTCCATGAAATGAGAGGAAACGCATCATCCGAGTGAAGCCGTTTATTGAAGGTTATGTGTAGGAGTACGAGAGAAACTTTTATTCAAGAACTGTTTTTAACATTGGTCATAATATGACACTGTCACAATAAAACGTATATTATTGGCGAAATCAATATTTTAAAATTATTTTACTTGAAAATGATAAACTCTTTGCTGTATTCAGCAATCAGCAATATTATACACTATTGAGTAAATTATCATTAAATTTATGTGTTATTATGTGACGGTTATTTCCATTAATAAATGAATCTTAAATGTGGTCAGTGGTTATGAAGAATTCTCCAAGATCCCTTCAAAATAGTTGATACCAGTTTAGGTGTTTTTTAATTCCTTTGTTATAATATACCGGATTTCTTTCGAAATCCTTCAAAAACAGATGTAATTGTTCCTCTGTCCCCAAACTTAAGTTGTACTTTGTCTTATTGAGATTGGGGATACAGGCGGATCATAGATGGATTTCTTTTCCTGGTGTATGTCAGGTTGATATGTTAGCTATTTTAACGTTAAAAGTCTGATTTTTCCACGAGGACTAATTTTTATAAATAACAGTCGGTAACGGTAATAATTTATTTAGTATTTTTACAAACACTAAATACATAAATAAGATGGGATTTTCATTACGATTTAAATTCGTGTTATGGGACTTTATAAATTAATTAATGGCAAGACACATTCAAGGCCGTATCCAGGATTGGGTTTCGGGGGCGGGGCACCATGATAAAAATGTTATAAATGACAATTTTAACTAAATTGAGCCAAAATCAACAATGTCATTGCACCATGTCATTGTTGACTGCAAAAAAATTATAGTTTTTCTGTACAGTAAAGGTTGCTATAGGTTATTATAGATGTACGCAATGGTAAAGATTTGACAATGTGCCATTCAAAATATAGAAGGTATCTTTTCAGCATTTTTGTACACCAGCGTTTTACTTTTAATTCTTCAGTCTTCTTTTATGCTAATCAATTTTGAATAATTACTATTGCTCGTTTCATTAAATAAACGCAATGCTCTAATTAATTGCACAATAATAAGTGCTTTACACTTTACATCGACACTGGTGTTTTCATTGAGTTGTGATTTTGTGATCCTTGACACATTTTAGTAACCCGAGATCTGGAATTTGTGTTTCATTGCTAACTTCTTTTTGGTCATGGACAGGAATTATAGGTTTTAATCTGTCAAATTCCCAAAACATTTAGCGAGTAAAAAGTGAAAATAAATTAAAAGTTCTAAAGTGTTATTATTTTTCGTTACAGAATTTCTCATGCAACGAGAACGCAGACTGTGGTCTCAGCAAACACCTTGCAGCCTATTAAGAAAGTTAAATGTAAGATAATTACATTGGAAAATGAAAGAAAATCAGATTGCAGTACGACAAAGTGTCTACAGAAAAGTAGACTTTACGCCTGGCTTCCTCCACCCCGTCCAGTTTTGTATTCGTGTCCTCAAATTACGGGATTCAACTCCTTCAAACTCAACTGGACCCTGCAACCTGAAAAGTATCACTCGCCTATTGAAAGATACGAGATTTTTGCATGTGTCCAAAGATTGTATACAAAATTCATTTCACCATGGAAGAAAATAGCAGAATTACGACCATCTTTTGAAAATGGACACAATGTTTCCAAATCCTTCACAGGGGTAATTATTACATTCTCACTCACTCACAATAAAAATAATCATTTTCTCTGCTACTTTCGTTTTAAACCAAGAAAACTACATTCTAATAGTTGTAGTTTAACAAAAATGAATTAAATAATTGGATTATTTTCATTTTTTAGTTTGACGAAGGATACCGCTATCAAATTGCTGTTCGAGGTGTCGATTTGTTGAAAAATGTAGGTCCTTTTAGTAAACCCATTTATGTCGTTCTACCCGCTAATAAACCTCACTGATGACATGCTATATAGAAACATCAAATAAACACACGTTGGTTTCAAAATTTTATTTTTGTACCGTTACCGTTACATGTGAGAGCAAGTGTCAATCAACATCAAGACGTCAGTTGAGTCGATTTGAGAGACGAGTGTAAAAATGTTAAAGGTTATTTTATTATATCCGTTTGTAAAGTTGCTAATGATTTGTTGTAAATTGTTGAATATGTTTATTTTATAAATGCAGATATATTGTGATATTTTGTGATAAACAATATTTATTAAATATATTTAAATGATTACTATTATTATTATTACACTCACTATTATGTACAAGTCATATTTTGTCCCTAGTTCTTGAGTAGTAAATAGTTTTATATAGACATTTATAAATTATTTGCATGTAAACATTGACGAGATAATGTTATGAAAATAAAGTTACCTAATTATAAATGATAATATGATTGATCTCAATGTACAAATTAAGGCTATTAAATGCTTACAAGTAATAGTTCGGAGTTTAGGAATATTTAGAATGAGGTTTTTTCACTGTATGTTATTAATTGTATTAAAGTTTTTTATTTTTCCTACTTTAATATTTTATATTCTTGCACTTCAATGAGAATTAATATTTGTAGTAGTAGTCTATAGGCTACAAAATAATAAAAATAAAATAATTAATACTCTCTTTCATTCAAACTTATATTATCATAATATTTTAGTTTGTTTATTAATGCCGCATCTCATTATTATCCTCAGAAAACGTTTTACAACATTACAAATTGGTTTCCTTAAACTTAATGCAGCTAGCAATGACAACTAAAAATTACATTCTTACAATACTTTACGTGAATTCATTTTTTAAAAGATATTTGTAATTCAAAATAATGAATAATGACTGTTTTTAACAACTTCTTGGATTTTATCAATGAATTGTTATCACATTATTATGCCATGTTCATCGGATACTTTTAAACACGGAGGAACAGACGTAGAGTAAATACCAAGAAAGAAAAAGAAAATCTCAAATCTTATTCACTTTATTACCAGAAGCATCTGCAGGCACGTAACCAGGGGGAGGGTGCACTTGCACCCCATACAATTATTTTATTAGTTTATGGTCATAAAAGTTCATAAAATCGGGTGGTTGTCATCTAATTGACTCCATAGTTTCTCGTTATAGTATATTGCCGTGCACCCCCAGATTATAATCCTGACTACTTGCCTGAGCATCAGTATCTGAAAATAATTTAATGTCAAACCTGTTATGATGTCAACGTATTGATTGTAATTTCTCCCGTTTATGCACTAACTGGAATTCTGAGCGTGTCATACCTCTTTTTGTAGGTATGAATAAATAAATTTTACTTTGTGTCATCCTATTTCATGGTTTATAAGAAGAAGATAAAAAATGATGTAACATTTAGGTGAGCTCTATAGAAATCTACTCCCACGTCATCATGAATGACTCATTTTCCAGTTTTTATTCAAGCTATTAGCTGCATACAAATTAAAATTTTATGCATATGAGTAAGGTTCTTTTTATCATATCTTTTATGTAGGCAAGGCAGATTGTTAATGTACAATAAAGTTCATGGGTAAAAAACCATATTTTAATCGAAAATTGTTTTAAAATTAATACCTTCCTCCGTGGAGTTTAAAAAATAATAAAATAACTAAATACCTAAACAAGTATTAAAAATACTAATTTCTCCCAATAAAATTAGACATAGTCGACAATGCATAGTTTTTCTAAGATTTAAGAAAGGGGCACAAGAGGATTTTCAGGAGTAAAAGTAGAGTATGATCAATTATTATTTAAATGAGGGAACATGTGTCCGTCCGTGGTGTCCACATACATACATATATTGATGCGCCCTTGATAATCGATAACTATCAATTATCTAATCAGTTTAGAATTAATTTACTTACGTTGCGCAATTTTTGTCTAAATGTAGCATACCCAAATTGAAATTGCATTATAATACTAATTACTAATTAGACATTGCATACTTCGACATTGAGTAACTATGTGGCACAGTGGCACTTATTATTAATGGTTTTGTCCACATTAAATATCTTCCGTAGTATAAAGATTGCCACTAATGGAATCAGATACGTATCCTCTAAAATAAGGGTGCTTAATCACCCGCAGCTAGAGAGTATGAATAAAATCAGTTCAATAAAATTGATTGCACAAAATAAACAAATTTTCAATTATTTAATTTAATTTCAACATCATCTTAATTCAGACACCACCCAGCCCCATGCTGAAATCCTAGATACCACCGGCCTGAATGGAATCTGTACAAAATAAACCTTGCTACTACTTTACTTACCACAATACAATCTATTAATTCACCTAGGAAAAAGTAGCCCCCAAGAAAACGAAAAAAACATTGCCGGGATGAATTTATATTGTCCGTTATTTATCCGACATTGGTCCTTACAAAATTTTGTAAGGACCAAGATCGGAAAAATAAAATTGTAAAATTAACCGAAATTGCACCTTTGAACTAATTCAATGACACCAGTAGAAATGATAATATTATAAACTTGCAAACTTTCCAGGTAAACTTTTAAACACATCTACATTTAAAACACACATTGCATTGGTAGAAGAAACATGCTTGTAATAACTATCTAGTTTATGTTTATAATATCATTAATTAAATGCTTTCTTACGTACATTGGTAGCTTTTCATCATTAACTTTTGTAATATTCCTCAAAAATAATTTTCCATTGGTAGTAAGAAATGAAAACAAAAACAATGATTTCCGCCAGGAAATTACCTTTATTAAATTATAAATGCAAGAGAATATATTTGATAAGTTTTTAACATTAGTATTGAAATCACATTTTTCTGTATGAATAATATGAGGCAAAGTAAACGAATGACCTCTATGCGTACTTCCACACAAATTTTGCATGCGTAATCAACCAAATTATAATGTCTATTAATAAAATGCTGAATTTCATGATAGTCATCTTATGCCCTACGGCATTTTTTGTTTTATTTCTGAACTATACTAGTTCAGTTTAGCTACCTAATCCAACTATAAAGTATTGTTAAAGCGTTTATGAGATGGAACTACCTAACGTTAACACTACCAGTTGACGTTATTACGTTATCATTATAATTTGAATTGAGATTTGCCCATATAAATAATAAATATACGTCCCTATAATATTTCAAAGCCTAATTTTATCATCCTAAAAATAATTAATAGTTTTCATTCATTCATCTCATGCTTCGTTTTGCTGACTTCCCTTTCTAACCTAAGACCGTAGAATTTTTATTAACTCAGGAGTGCTCAAAATTGTTTACAATCCGACCAGCAATCAGGTGAATTTTTGTAATAGCGTGTATTGTATATTGTAATAATTGTAAATTCATGAATTAAGATTACTAGTAGAAATTTTACAGGGATTAAACTACATACATCTTGTTTATTGAATTTTTGTGCCCAAGTATGCAAGGGCGTATATTAAATTCTGAAATGGGGGCACAGTGGTTTTATAAGGTTAGTTATAGACAACAGAGGCAAAAAACAGTCGAAGGCCTCAAATTTTTTCACGCGACCCTTATTTTCCAGCATTTAAGGGGACACATCCTATGTATCTATACGTCCTTGCACCGTTGCAGTCTAATAATGTAAATAATTTAAAATATTTTAAAGCTTAGCGTGTACTATAATAAATATTTTATATATAAATTGCATATTGTGAGACTTGACATTCAAGAGACCCTTACTTATTGTGCCGTTACTTATTCTGATGTAGTTGGCTAGAAATTAAAGACCTCGAGGTTTATTTAACGATTTATGGTAAAAAATAATATGTATTTTTAAACGCAGAAACTCAGACAATCAGGTATTATTGTAGCAGGTGAGTAGAATACTGAAATACAAACACAATATGGGTTCACCTTCTACTTTCGTAGTTCCAATCTACGAACCTAAAACTGCGAAATGATGTAGTTTTACGAGAAA
>JAQFYB010004364.1:0-16509 GCA_034694085.1 Pogonognathellus longicornis
AACCAATAAAAAAGGTGCAAGTTCACGTTTGAATATCGCCTTTATGACCCAAAATATCCCAATCTTGACCTCTGTGCATAGGAGTCAAGTAAACAAAGTGGAAGATACGCACACGGTGACTACAGCCAATGAAATAAATTATTATGAATTAGCAAAGTAGTTCTGGTATGTGTGGTGGTTTGTTCTTTTCCGAATCTTGTAAGATTTCGTGTAGGTTGATGTATGAGTATGTGATTGTAATTTATAATAGGCACATCTTCTTATATGGGTGGTCACTGGTGATGTATTTGCTTTTCTAGCAAATGATTTACAAACATTCATTAACATTTGTAATTGCAAAAGTCGTTTATTGATATGTAACAGCACACTTGCTTTTGGCGTGTCGTCTCTAACTTGGTAGTTTTATGTTTTATTCATGTACTATACAAACACGTTTATAGATAGACAAGGAAAATATTCATATAAACAGAACGATGATCTCTTATATAGAACACTATTATTATTGTGCCTACCTAGTATGTACTTAGATACAGTACAGTCCTTAAATGGATTTCTTTGTAATTAAAATTAAAAAGAAGGTGCATTTACTACTTTTTAATCTTTGTACATATAGGAGGAATAGGAAATTTGTTCTATTTGTGGACACTGTTACTTTTCTACAGGATAACTCATTTGTCTTGTAGGTAGAAATCTTCTTATTAATTAAATGTGCTACTTTCCATACCATAGATTCATGCTATAGAATCAATTACCTACTTGTATAAATAGCTGTAGGTTTTAAATGCAGTAACTAAGCAATATTTAGTATATCGTGACAAATGAGTAAATCATGCTGCTCTGCTGACGCAGACAGTCACACAACAAAGTGAATCATGCACGAGTATTTACAAAAGGATGTGGATTGCATAAGTTTATGTAAACTTACTGTAGTTACCTATGTATATCATTTCGTAACTCATAAAATATTAAATCTGTTTGTTCGTTCAATGTCTGTGATGTCTTAAGTAAATAAAATTTAAAGTGAAGGTTTGTTATTATGCTAGACATGCTGTTTGAAAATTTCATTCAATGTTGAACGGCTTTATGTGACTTAGCGATGAACAAACGTCTTGAGAGTTGGAGTCTGAATTTTTATTTAATTTTCAGTGCAGCTGTCTAATATACGTGACATTGGATGATATGAACAATCATTATGTAGACAGAATACTAATAAGTCGAGTTGGCAATTACATTAGAGACAGAGTGAAGAAGTACGTAGTACGGACAATACAATATCATGAAAAAGCCGGTTTGAAACGATGCTATAATTTTCATTGTTGTAAGTAACTGGATATCTAGTGCCAAACTGTCAAATATATGATGCGGTACTAGTTGATGCTCAAGAACATATCAACACCGTCACACAAAGGATCTTTTATGTAAATAGTGTCCTTATCTTTATACAGATGACTTGCATGCACAGCTTTATCTCACAGACACAAGACTAGACACAAACACAAGAGGAGCCGAAATTCTCATTTTTTGCTTTAAGCTCTTCTCAATGTTCTTAGCCATGGACAACAAAAATCCAGTGATACATGTTGCTCTTTTCACCTGTGTAAAACAGTTTTCTAATCTGCACAACTTTTATCAACATTTTAATCTGTCTGATACACAAAAACAGGAATATAATGAAAAAAATAAATGTTACGGTTGGATAAGTAGAAATGCACTTTGTATAGAGTGCTCTGCAGTAGACCTGTCTGACTGTAAACTTTATTTATCAATACAGATGTGGTCTTTACAGTCTTTAGTCGTTCAATATTGTGCTAGTAAAGATTTAAGACAATAAATGCTTTGTTGTGCTCGATCAATTTTACAAATTGTTTTGACGATCTTATGTGATTTTGTACACTTAGTAATTAAACTTAATGTAGATATTTATTAGATGTTGTGTGTCAACCAGTTTGTATTGTTAGAAATAGTAATAGTAAATGGTAAAAGGTTGTAGATTTAAATGCATAAGAGCGATTGTTACTAAATATTATATTCTTTGATTATTGCATCGTGAACAACTGCATTTATGAATTTTCGCTTGGGATTATCGATTTGTGGCAAAATATTACTGTCAATACGACAAATTCAGAGACTGCATCCACAATACCTATTCAGAATACTTTCAAATTATCTGAATTTCACATTCAATATAAAAATTCATTTTTTATTCAACTGCATAGGATTAGGATATATTTATGTATTATGTAGCACAGCACGCATTATTAATGTGTAAATTTTTTTGGCAAACGCGGAAACTTTATTGTGATAAGCCACACTTCTTTTTTGTGTCTACTCATACACTCCTGGATAAGCTATACAGTTGTATGAGAATTGGGTAAAGTAATTTGATCTTTTTGCACAAACGTTTTTATAGATCCTAAAGACAGTAAAAAGTGATGGAATCCCCAGGGACGTTGTGTGTGTACAGTAATAGCTCAATAAATTGCTATAACAGCTTTGGTTCTCATGCAGATGATAGATTTTCATTGAATGTCTTTTTCTTCCATTCCAAACCGACTTGGCAGATCTTCTGACAGGAAACCAATTGAGAAGGATTTTAGACGACAGAGAAAAGGCAAAAGATAACATCACATGAAACGCTACTTATTTTATCACAGGAATGATTTTAGAAACCTTTGTCTGTATCAAAATACTTCTTGCCAATGTGTATACTCCATTCAACATAACCTGTCACGTAAAAATGCTTCGATGAAACGACATATCGGGAACGAAACCCAAACTAACTTTCATTCTGAAGAAGAAGACACTTGTATTTTATTATTTTGGCCTTGTCAGAGAAATCGTATCGTAAAAGGACATCACAATTGATGGAAAGGGTTATGTGAGGATGACCCCACCTAAAAGTATGTATCTACAAATAACACCTGGCTATATATCCTTAAGGTTTTTACACACCTTGCTATAATCCCCGCGGATAAATTTTCGTGGAATTAGATTTTGGCATAAATTCTAACTTACATAGCTGAAGAACATATACAAACTTGAGTATAATCAACCGAGCTTTATAATATAAAGTAAGCAAAAGGCAGGTGGATCGATATTTCTAGAATTACCGTATAAGTCCGAGCCTGACTCCGACTCCGAATGTGCACGAGCAAATAAGTTTCATGTGCAAAGGAAAGAAAGACTAGGGAAAGGAGCTTTGAAATTTGGACCAAATCGCCAGAAACACGCTGGCTGTTATGTTATTGTCAAGTTGTAGTCTCGAACAAAACTATCGAAAGCCTATAAAGTTTTCTCTCGCTTCAAATAATCAAATAGAATTTTTTGTAAAGTCTTTTATTAGTGTTTGTCATTTGTACTTTTGTCCTTAGCTGTTGTAGCTTCTAAGTTCTAAGGAGGAGAACGAAGAAAAAAGATAACTTTGCCACTTAACGAGTTGCAAAGTTTCTTTTGATCTTAATTCATTGTGTCAGTCATAGATTCATATATACATAGGGCAAAAGTTACAAAAATATATAACGATCATCACATACAACAGATACAACAAAAGAAAAAATACTCCACACTATCTAAAAATTGAAGAAGACTGTTTTATTGTAGTATTCAAGTAAACATAGGTAACTAATACATTCATATAGAAAATCATCCAACTAAATAAATGTACACACTGTGCACAAACTTCTTGCAGTACTAATGCTGTTGATTGTTCTAAATCGGAATTATTGAGTCTTGACAGAATTGCACGATTTTACGCAAATCGTTAGAGACAACTTTCTCATTAGCTGTGTGTTTCACTGCAGCTCTTCCCTAAAAGAACGAGTGGTTCGAGTCAAGTGAAGTTTCCTTTGTGTTTCTCAAACTCTCAATCACACTACAAGTGTCTTAAAATCAAACATTGTTCCGATTCAAGCGTTAAAGTTAATATATACTCACAAAACAACAAGTAAAGTAGCTAACTACTAACTACGCAATGATCTCTACTCTTACTCTTACTCAATATTCGAAAATACTTGTACTACCTTTGGAATACTTGTGAAAATCAAAACACACTTGAGTAGTACATACAACTCATACTACAAGCCGAGTCATCTACAAATTTAGGTAGATTTTATGTAGCAATAGTCACGACAGAGATATTGTTCTTTTTCTGAACAAAACAATCGATTGTTTCAATGCGTAGGTACTTTGCTAAAAAAGAATTCGAGCGTGCATGCTGCATAGAACAAGAATAGCTCGTCACTTTAGAATTTCCATTGCAATTTGCTAACCCAAATAATTATTTCTACTAGTGTATATATGTAGAATAGATAGTATTAGTAGATGTCTAAGAAGAAGCATTTAAGACGGTTTTGCTCCACGGAAACTTAGCACTTACAGATAAACTGATACTGCTACGTACTAGACTTGCAAAGTTGCAAAAGTAAAGATTTTCCATTAAAGATTGCTCGATTTGGTTGAATTGCGTTGATTTAGTCGCAAAGTCTTCAATCTTCAGCATGCCCCAATTTTGCGGAGGACGAGGAGAGCATCATCATCTCCTGCTGCACAACAAGAGGTTTTTCGGTCTACTGAGTGTCTTTGTAATTTTGTTGGTGACAACGTCTTGTCATCCGAGTCGAAGTGCTGCAGCACTTGGCGAAACTAATACAAATAATTTCTACGAAGATGATGGAGTATGTTTATCCAACTATGACTTGAGCGATGGTAGCATCATTCGGGCAAATGACTCTCTTGCTATTGGAGCTCATTATATCCACGAATCTGATCTGGGAGCCAAATCAAGAGATGACTGTTTTCGTCTGTGCTGTAGAACAACAGCCTGCAATGTTGCTGTCTTTGAAGAAAAGGTACGTCTTTCTATCTCAAATGTCAGCAAATCGCCTACGCAGTTTATTGTTCAGCAGTTCGCATTTATTATCGTCATAATTATCCCAACAAAGTAAATATAGAGCAATGCTGTCATTTTTCCACTTTCTATCATTTGTAATTGTTATTCTCTACAATAGTAACCAGCATCTATTTTATATCGAGCAAGGCATACGTTGGTTCAATGCAAATAATGTGTAATCCAGCCATAAAGAGATATCGCACACAATATAGAACTTGACTACTTAGTTGAATTAAATATCTTTGTGTGCCTTGCCTATGCAGTTTGTGTGGAGTGGAGTGGTGCAGAAAAATTGTATTAGGGATTATTATTACTATTACCTAGACACACATTAACAAAATATAATGATTCATAATATACAAACCATAAACTACCACAGCCTTACTTAGTTGTAACTTATGCATGCGTTCCTGACGGTTATTGCAATGTGATAATATTATGTGTCAGCAGTCATAGCGTAATAAGGCAGCTGGTTTGTATTTATTGTTTGTATTACACCTTTGTTAAACCCACAAGGTGAGTTGTTGAAACATATATTTTGTATCTAGCCCACATCAACACAAAAAATTACGACATTATATTATGACTGCATATGTGAATCTGCATGCAAATCATGTGTCAATCACCTAGAACTGTTAATGATTCCTTATTTTTATCTTTCGTCTGAAAGTAGGCTAAGTAATTCCTAATTTTTAGCCACAGCCGATGTTTACAATTTAGCTTGAAGCTCTTGTTACATACACACAAAGAGTCTTTTACATATAAATGTTATATGTGTGGTTCACTATGTGGATATACATAAAAATAGAGAGAGAGATTCTTGATAGACCGTAAAACGTATTATTATAATAATTCTTTATGTTACTATCCATACATATATGTATTTTAATAGTAATTATGGTAGATATGTGTTTATGGTGTTCTGTGTATTATACACACAGTACAGTCACGTTGCTTTGTGTGTTGATAGACATCATTGATATACATCGTTGACAATAGGCACATTGCATTGCAAGCGAAAGAAAGAGAATGAGACAGTGGAAGTTGAGCTGTTACTGTTTATTATGTTGGATTTGATATGTACCTAGTTCGTCTTATTAAAATAAATTGAACGTGCGCCATTCATTGTCATTTTGTCAGCTTGGATCATTCAGATGAACAAACTTCATTTCATTTCAGAATATCAAGTCAAGACTGTATCTAGGGCTTCATTTCGGAACGGTCGGAAAGACAAATGCAGCGAAAAATCTCACTTTTTGCCAAAAAAGTAGAAAATATCCTTTGTAAGCTGGAAAATTTATAGGTAGGGTATGTGCCCTGTCCCTAAATACTACCTTGGCAGTATATGTATAGCCCAAATTACAAAAAAAGGTTACTATATACAAATCCAAGCAAACCATGAGATCAGTCAATTTATGAAACGTAGCATGAAAGGCCTAACATAAGTTGGAGAGCTTAATATTACCTGCACAGAAAACAGATCTTACTCAAGGGAGAATCCTGAATGAAGGCCGACCATCTCAATTTTAGGACACAAAGATGACGATGACCAAAGCAATCTCTTTGGTGTTAACTCCTATATAAGCCAAAATGCAATGTGGTCTGCAGTCTGCTGCGCTGTTCCTCGGGAATTTAATGTGAAGGCAATGGTAATGCGTATAGGTGCTGCGGCAATGGCACATTTTATATGTGTAATGTTGTAGCTTTTCGTATTAGAAGTTGATTGTGTAGAGGTGTCTTAGAAAGAATGCAGTGTGGCATATGAAAAGCGAAAAGCTATTTCATTTCGCCAAAGTTACACCGTAAAGAAATAGTTTACAGCAGCAACAACTCAGAGACAGAGAACGCTACACGTTCTTCAAATCTTTTAAGCCTTTCACGACTTGTTAAAGCGAGTGACTTTGATTTCAGCTCGTGCCGTGCAAAATATATTTTCCCACAAAAATGAACAATTCTCCTAGGATTAGCGTAGACGCTTCCATTTTGCGTTTGCACCAGAGCGACACAATCAAAGAGAAAACGAAATCCGAAAAGCACTACGGTGCAAATTGTATTTCGTGAGTTACGCATTTCACGCCATGTGAATCACGTAATTGGCTACATTTATGGCATTAAATATTAAAAATCTAAATACAAATGGATTTATTGCAGCTACAGCATGAATTAAAGAAATCAGAGTTCGCACATAAATTCGGAAGAGTTGTATACTATAGGTTTTGCTGACGTACTACAAATGTGATTTTTAAGAATAAATGGTTTTTTTATTATTACACTGCGCAAAAACACTTTTTCAAAGTAATTCTCAGTAAAGCAAGAACGAGGTGAATTAAATGGGATTCTTGACTTTCAAATACATCAAAAGGAATATTCAACCGCAAAAAGTTTAGCATTTTTGTTGGCACTTGTATTATTACATTTGCAAATCAATGATAAGTAAAAAGTAGACTTTTTGTTCAATTAATAGCCTACTATATCTAGTATAGCACCCCAGTAGAGAACAATGATTTTGTATGCGATTCAAATTATTTGGCTTCTCAATTGAAACATAGGAGTTTAAGAGAACATGCACACCTCGACACACATAGAAATTATAAAAATTTGTTAGCATAGAATACAAATAGCTAAAAAGAGAAGCATTGTATTGTGTGCATTGATATTGATAGCTAATACTGCAGTTATTTGTCTTATTACCTGAGCTATGCACACGTACTCGACTTGTTCTTTATACTAAACTTGGCTAGCCTTAAATTATAATCTAATCATTAATATGCAGTCAGCAGTGGTAGCAACTTATCAGTAACAGAACTTCACAGTATAACAGCATAAAAATTAAGATAAGTGAAACGAAAGGAACTAAAAAGCACAAGGTGTAGTGCACAATACAATGTGAGTAGACTTTAGACTGAGATTTTTTGTACAGAATTCTATTAAGAGTTGGTTTAGTTATCTATTATTAATCCCACTAATACCTACCACGTAGTAAATATGTATACCTACATACATCACATGTATTTCTTTTGCTTGCCTTCACCTAACTTCCAAACCTAGATTTGCAAGTTGTGCTACTACAACACACACTTCTGCTTGATACTTCTTTTACTTGGGAATGCTAAGCATTTAATTCATGAGCTACATGTAGGCACAGTGTTTTCAAATCTATGGGAAAAAGTTTTTTATGCGAGATACAACTATACAACTTCCATTCTTAAATAGTAAAACTTGCTTTTTTGCTGTGATTCGTAAACATGTTGTAAATCTTGACATGAAATTGAGACGAAAGCTTTTACATCTGTTTTCTGGATGCTACACATATTTCTACTTTACACTAAGGACATTCTGTGCAGTAAACCTTGGGTTTTGGAGTACTTTGTGTGACTACCACTCTCGGATGTCGTATAAATTTAAGAAAATTGAATTTGTAGCAAGTTTATAAAATTGAACTCTCGATTCTCTTTCGAACCAATAACCTTTTGCAGTTTTGATAGTAATAGTAATTATAGAAGTACCATTAGTACAATGGGAGAGAGGTACAAGTAATAATAATTTATTAGTGTTACGCTGCTAAGTAATCGAAATTGAAAAAAATCTTGATACTGATTTGCAATGCAGTGTTAACCAATAATGTAGTGTGATACAATGTTGTTCTTAGATATCAATATTCCATAGCCTATAAAACAGCAGGACTCGATAATAGTGAATGACAGGCAAAGGCAAAGCAAAAGGTGAAGTAAAACCATGCTAAAAGATTGTTCTACTACTAAAATTATTACTACTCCTATTCTGGTGCTATTAGTGTTGACTTATTATACACAGCCAAATGCATATAAGGGCTATTACTGTTATTGAATAGAACACAAAATACCACTTAAGGAGCTTTTTCATTTATTGTTCAGAAAAGAGAAATTCCTTTCCATCTTCCTATTCTATTTCATTCTCCGTATTCCTTTGGTTTTGTATTCCATCGCTTCTACTCCACTTTTTATGCTGCCTCATTCCTTTGCAATTTGTTGGTTTGCTACGCCTTTGCTGTCTGCACTACACAACGTATACCTTGAGAGTTGAGACTGACTGAGACGTAGGCGATAGACACTCACAGATTTCCTTTAGTTTCAACTCAATCTGTCTGTAGAAGTATAATACTAAACGATATACGAAAGCGAGCAATATTAACACAAGTAGGTACTACTAATATTTACGTAGGTATATTATTATTATTTTATAGAAGCAAGGATTCCTTTATATTAGCTAGGTGTAGGCTATCTTGTATTACACGTGTAATCTATCAAGCAAGCCGTATTAAGCTTTAGTAGTTTGGCTATAATCATTTATAGAATACAGCCTCGCCGAAGTTTTCGCATTCCTTCCATTCATTCAATCATTCCTTTCGTTTACTCACTCAATTTCGGCGTTGTTGTTTCTTCGCAAGCTGTTCAAGTTCCTTTATGCTTGTAAAACAGCAGGCTATATTTATTATAGTGGAGTAGGGACACAAAACACCTTTATGTTACACCACCTCTTTATATACCTACATTGTAAGTACTTACAGAAACACATACATAGAATACAGCATTTTGTATTGTACTTGTACTACCAGTACTAAACTTTGTTATCTCTTCGGAATTGTAGAGAAATATCAGACATTATTTTATTTCATGTACCTACTCCTATTTCCTGCATCACTTCACCACTATATTGCTAGCAATTGTATGATATGATCTGAAATTCTCAATGAAAGGCTCATATATTATGATATATATGTAATTGCAGTGTTTTGGATATTGAAATATCTTAAGAATCCAAAATTGTTTCTAAATCCTAGGTACTAGACTACCTATATAGGAAAGGAATGTATTCTGCAGATAATAAATACAATAGAGTGTGAGCAAATACTGGTAATATGTATGTGTATCACAATAGACCATTGCATATACAATAGATTGCACTACAGAGTGAATGTTGTTAATTTATTTCTTGTCATGTCAAATGATTACTCATTCGCTATACGACAGGGCAATGCAGGAATGTAACAAAAGTAGTTTCATAATCGTTAATTACTCGCTATACGAATTAATCCACGAACATAATTACTGTCTCGTATGGAATGGTAGTATTATGTTTGTGTGTGTGTTCATTATGTTCATATCTGGTACATAGTCACTTAGGTACAGATTCACATACCTAATATTATTTCCTTATGCCAATTAACCCACTAACTGTCAATGGACTGAATGAACATAATGCGTACTAGTGTACTGTAATATCATATCCAGATGAAATTCTGTATAATTGTAATTGCCAAGAAATGACACGACACGTTGCTCAAATTGAATCATATGTTTGAGCTGTATATGGGTTTAAAGCGAAAATGGGGAATCTCCTTTGTTCCTTGATTTCTTTTCAAAAGACAGTCTTTTAGAATTCCTTCGTGACATTCATCATCTTATTAGCTTTGTTGGTATTTATCACGACAGTGAGGAATTTTAGAATGCCGAAAGAATGAAGGAAGCAGATGGAGTGCTCTTGATTGTGTTTCATAAATACACATGTAGATGTACATTAGTGGTAGTGCACTAATTACTTGACGGCTCCATTCCTCTATTCATTTTTGCATTTTGTGAATATTGCAGAACTCGGGGAGCTGCTACATGTTTGACTGTGGGACACCCGAAGACTTCCGTTGTAAATTTACACCCCAACCTCATTACATCGTAGCTGTGCTCAGACGCCGTGATATTCTTCAGCAACGTCAACAGCAACTGATTCAGCAACAGCAACTCATTCAACAACAGCAACTACACAATTTTCATAGCAACACTCAGCACGAAACAGAACTGAGTCAACTAAGGTACACTCACATAAAGTAAAACTTTCATTCGTAGTGTGCTGTGTGCTTCTTCGGGAAATAAAAAAGATTAGACGAGCATCACACATCAAATGAATGTCGAAATTGTTCTGCTTTTGTTTTATTAATGTCATGACATGACATTTTGTTGTATGTATATGTAAGGTTTTGTTGAAACCCACTGTTTGCTTTCTGTGTGACACTATTTCTTACTTTCGTGTCTGTAATGCCATTCATTTGTCGCACACATATACACACACATAGCCCAGCGGGGTATATTATCAAGTACAAGACACTAAGTATGCGTACTGCATTTTAAAGTTAACTACCTAGAGAGATGTATAATATACAATTACTATACCTACTCATTCATAATATATATTAGGCATACACTTAACATTTTTTATGCATTCTAAATAAAAGGGGAAAAGTCGGATGTGCTCCATTAACTTCGTGTTGCTAATTTAACAGCAGCTTATAATAGAGGCAGTACAAAATACAGTGAATGTAACAATAGGCATTAAAAGACATTGTACAGTAGGTATACGTATATTAAAATTTAGAGTTGATACAAAGTATGTAAGGTATTAGTAGGTTTGCATGGAAAATACACTAAAACGTATGTTACAGATAATCTTCGTGTGTACATCACATATCACATCTTGTCTACTACACATAAGCACAGACACACACAAGCGCACGGAGATTACAATGAAAAACGTTTTCGCTTGCATCCCCATGAGAAAATCGACAAGGATCCGTCAAACCTTGCTTTTTGTGCAGTTTGTACTACTTACGTGAGAGTGTTGGTTAAATGTTGAATCAATGATGCTTCTACTCTACTAGCATCAGATAATCCAATGAACGGAAAGTAAAGAGCTACAGATTAAAACATAGCAGATTAAAATATTACTTATCTACCCACACAGTCGACTAGTTGTTTTATTGCTTATACTTTTGTACATATCATATTTATGGTGTTTATTGTATCTGTGTTCTTATAAGTGTATACCTACATTCTCTCTTTTTACCTACCAAGACGAACGAGAGGTATCAATATACTTAATGTAAGTTCACCTAAGTGCATGCACTCACTGACTCACTCACAAGATTTATTATTGAGTAGTATAATGTTCTTCACTAACAACATCATTCAAGTCAATCATAGCTAATCACACATTTAACTTATCTTATTATCATATAATTTCAACTTCACCGTATCCACACACAGACACGGAGATTACATCCATAGCTATATGGCTAGGGTATCAATTCAGTCTAAAATTAGCTGCATGGGGCTGCTACAATAAATTGACAGATAAGCCCCATGTAGAGTACCATACAATACACTGCTGTGTTTTGCCTTAGTTTTTCTAAAGACCTACCTAATAAAATATAACTAAAACTAAAGTCACTAATAATCAGCTAACGGATAGAACTACCATATACGGACCATTGACTTGTTTGATCTGTGCCAGTTTAGTATTTCGTATTGAACCAGTATCCCACACTTCTTATGCTCCTCTTACACACAACAATGATAATTACCACTCTAAATAGAAATCCAATGGAAATACCAATATGCACTAGTATGAGATAACAAAATTCTTATACAGACACAGCTTTAAAAAAAATACTATGTTGCATTCATTCCTTTTGTCATAGTGTGAGTATATTAGTATATTCAATGGATTTTCAATGTGGAATACAAAGATGAGGATCAAGGGGCTATGTTTTTTGTTGTAACGATGTTCATTGATTACAATTACCCTCCTTAACTTGCTATCTGTCTTTCGTACTCGTTCTTGCGATATTTTAGGTTGTAAATCCTACACAGTGCACATGCAACCAATGTTCTTCTTGCTAAATGGTTTCTTTATGCTTAAACACCACGATGCTACGAGAGAATGTATGTTTATTGCTATTGGAGTATATAAATTACATGCACATGTACATATACATGCATTTAAGCAAACGCAATGGCATAGATGTAAAATTTGATGGCATAGAATTTATTTAAAAAGTATATTTGGATAAATGTGGGACAGGAACGGGGCGAGTGACAAGGGTACGGCCAACAGTAACATTCCAAGCGCCACTGTGAACGTGAATGCGAATACAGCCAGCAAAAGCAAACAGGAAGAAGAGTCTTTAAGAATCGCTTCTTCTTCTTCTGGCTCGTCTGGTGTTGTTGGGAGCAGCAGTAACGGCAACACAATTACCAGCACCACTACCACCACCACCGCAGCTTCTTTGACGGCCGGTGTGGTCGACAATAGTGAGTTCTTTGCTTTTATGAGCTTTTAGGATGATTCCTAGTGTTTCACATTACTATCTCTTCGCACACCATAAAATCATAATGACTCCTATATACCATTTTCCACATACGAACGCATCTGCAATGATCTTGAGTGAAAACACATGATTTTTTCAGAACTGGAATATACACTTTTACATTTTACACAGTCTAAAGTACAAGCAGACATCTAGAATTAGAATTTTTCTACAAATTACACTACTAATGCATAAATCCATGCTTGACTCAGTCTCGTGTAACTTCCTAACCCAAATATCACTGTATTTAGAATCTTGAAAGTGTTTTGGGCTGTATGCTCGTGTATGCATTACCTGTAATAACAACAGGTGTTTGTGAGGCACAAAATAGCTGATGACGAAGAATGGTGAAGCTGCAGCAATATTAACTAGGTAGGAGTAATATGAGAGAAGAGATTGTCTGACTAATTGACTGACAGAGAGACTCATCTTAACTAAACGTGTATGGAGTATGGTACCCAGATTCGCAAATGTTTCACGATACGGTTATATTGTGTGTGAATGATTAGTGTATACTAGAAGTGTTTCCTTTTGTGAGAAAATAATGGAAAATTAAATTGTATGTATACATTTGCAATTTTAATGTGTAAGTAGGTACTAATAGTAGTGCTGTAGTGCAAATACATGTTTTAGTGTAAGAATACAGTGTTTATAAAATATACACATGTATCAACATCAAAATGTGAATCCATTTACTTGGATGATGCTTTTGCCTCCTTTCTCTGATAATACTTTACATAGAAAAGTAACTTTATATGTGAATGCGTGTAGTGTTGCATGAAGTTTTTGAGTCAGTCGTGGCAAACTAAGTGTTTATTTACATCTCTGAATGTGTTTGCATAAATAAATCATAAATAAAATAATAATATTGTATTCACTCACACTTTATGTGCATGATGAATGATAAACGAGCTACATTGACCAGTGTATCGCTTAACATGGTAATTTCGCTAACATATGAATACAAGTAATTTTTGCACTGTAAAGTGAGAGAGAGAATTGTAGTTATATTTGTATGTATGTGTTGCTCATCCCAGCTGAAATTATAGATAGATAATGATAGTAATATGCAGTCTGCTCACACTACTGACTCAGCTTAGCTCATCTTATCATCACATCATCAAAACAATACAATTGCTGCGTGCACCAATGCGTACTATCCATAGTTCTGTATATTACACTTGTAAAGTGTACATTGTATGTATAAAGTGTTATAGTCTTATGTTTATGTGCGTATTAAAAGCTGATTTTTACGTTATAATATTTTTATTTGCGATATTATTACAATCTCTCCATTGTTTTCTTCCCTTTGTGTCGTTGACTTTGCTTAACCTTTAGATTTTTTACAGTATGGGATACGATCAACACATAATATACGCATGTAGTGTGTAGGTGTGTGTGCCTTGTCAATATTACATTACAGCATAAATTATATTTCTCACTTCCTGTCCTAGAATGTATAGTACTACATTTATGCAGATATTATGTGTGATATTGTCGCTATGAAAATCAGCGATTCCACTGTTTTCCAAAATTTGTTACGATGCTGTCAAGAACGACTATTGTGGAAAAAACTTCCATGACATTTTTGTAGATTTGCAATTCACTAATACAGATTGCACTTACTATAAATAGGTACTATAGAAGGTTACTTATTAAGTAAGGCAGTACTACTAGAAATAGAATTATAAAAACATAGGTAAGAATATTTGAAATTTGTGTGTACAAGTCATACTAGTAATATTATTATGTGTACACAGAGTGTACAACTTGGTAATTTGTGTATAAGAGTATATAGTAATGGTATTAGTGTCGACTACAAAATAAAAGTTCATCTTATTACAGTCAGCGAGCTATTTAGTAATAAAATGTCCGCTTGTTGTAATAGTGTTAGCTTTAGCCTTATTACTGTGTGAAATATTACGAGGCAAAGGCAAAGAGCACGCATGGAAAAGCAATAAAGGCTGAGAGCTTATTTTTTGCTCTTTTGACATTTACTTTCCTATCCTAAAGCTCCAAGCAACTAACTAAGCATGCACTCTTCAGAATATCATGAATGCATTATATTGGAAACAGACAATTTGACAATGCAACTGTATAAAATATGTATTTTATGCAGTAAAGCTAAATTCATTTGATGTTATAGTCATATAAAATTTATTTTGACGATGTTGAACGAAGAATGATGAGAAAAATATGAATATTATTGTCTGTATTTGTGCTTAGCTCTTGATTCAATAATGGCTTTGACACTTTTATAACCCTAAGTCCTAAAAAGCATTCACACTGCTTTTTATGCTGTGATATTATGCTGCTGTCACTGTGCGTCAGGATTTTGTGCTCAAGTCAGAATCGCAAAACGTATAAGTGAATTATTACGACGTGATTATTTTGTAGTATGAAGGGCTGAGATACTATAGCTGTTATTATTATTATTACAATTTCCGCTTCCTATACTTTCACTTTATCAGATATTTTATTATGCTGTTCCTAATATTCCTCTTGAATCCTTTACGCTCGATCAATTTTCAATATGAACTTCCTTTGTGATGGAAATCGTTTGTATGTCTTTTGTGTGTACTGTAGAGACGGATCAAACTGTCTGGAGAGAAAAGTCATGTCTGCTCCACACAGTTCAATATCACTACATTTTCCTTTCATCAATTTTTCTATTTCGTCCTTGAGCATTGTTTGTAACAGAAGCATCATTATTGTGATATGAGCATCACATTTATGTGTTTACAAGCCACATATTCACATAATATCAGTTTTACTACCATTTCAATTTAATAGCACTACTTTCAATTTGCCTTTCTACTATTATAAATCTAACTAATCAAATTCCATACACACAAACACATATTGTCCTGCAATAATAATAACAACATGAGTAGATATTATTATCATATTTTGATGAATAGCTTGATGTTTCTTTGCGTACAACAGAACTCAAGTAGTTCAATGCTATCCTACATTCAGTGTAGATTTCAAGAATCGTAATTCTAACCGACATTCTGTATCGTTTTACAAGTCTCTTATTGTAAGTCCCATAGTTCAGATATTGTAAGTAGAAACGACGTTGTTTTACTGTTTTAGTATCATGTTCTTTAGGATTGATATAGGACATGACTTCCTGCAATATTCAATTTATATGTGACATACTTCAATAACAACGTTTATGCACAAGACTGTGTTTTGAACTAGAAATCCGTTAATTCCACTCTGAATCTAGGTATACATGTTTCAAAGTGGCCTGTCTGCGTGATATGATAATGCGACCATAATGTAAACATGTAAAAACATGTGGTGTATATCTGTATGTAGTGTAGATACCTATATGTGTATGTATCTTACACTAAATGATAAAATTTGCTATAATAATACTGCTATCAATTCGCCCATGCACTTGACGAACTAACAAGCTTGAAAATCTGTATACGAAATC
>JAQFYB010004365.1:0-16494 GCA_034694085.1 Pogonognathellus longicornis
TCTCTGTCCCAATTTTATAACAGAAAGTTTCAGCAGGGTTTCTATGCTGATTTCTTTTGACAAATTTTCGGACGGGTCACTAGAGTAGCATGAAGGACCGCATGCTCTTTGATTACTTGAGGGGGCTCAGGCCACCGTTGGGACTACCTATCAAGTCGTTGACAACCTCCCATATAGTGCTTTCTTCGTGCAGCCCTACTCAACTCTTGATTTTCCTCTCGACTTTATTTTACTGGCAGTGGCAACTGGTTACTGGTTAGTGTACTGGTACTCCCAGCTCTACCACCTCACTCCATTCTTACCTTCTACCACCACAGCCATTTATATTTCTCTCAAGCACACACACAGCACCATGACACACGGAACACCGCCAAACCAGCAGTCTCATATAATATGTCCTAAGTATATGGCAACACGAGTAACCAACAGAAAGAGACTGTGGAGCAACAACAGATAGTAATGTTTTAGCGGAACACACACCACACACTTTTTCTTTCGTCCATTATACATATACGTATAGCACACGAGTTCGGAGAATATAAAACCAGGGAATATTAGAGTACTATGTAGGAGCTGGTGGATACACAGACATAGAGTGTAGGAAGGAGAAAGAGAGAGAATGGAAGCCAACAAGAGTCAGTGTTCACCACCTGATGAACATTGGATATCCCCACGCGCTAACCTCCTCTACGACAAGCAAGATATATGAACGATCAACCTGTCTCCGTCCTCGGAATAGACGTCATATCCAACCCTCGACATTATTATATCCACCAGTCTCAAAACGAACTTCTACTCAAAGTGTATCCGTGGCACTAAAAACTTTTTATCTTCACTCAGCTCATAGCTCACGTTGTGAGTAAGTATAGCCATCCAGTGCACATCTTAGCTCATCATGATTACACCTGTCACCCGACTACCAGTGAAACCACGCCATAATAACACAAGATGTATCTATAAATGTATTTATTCATAATGCTGGAATGCATCAAAGCCTTCCCTCTCCTAGCACACTCGCATACGAGTGTAGGCGCTTAAGTGTAAATAGTTGCTACATTATTTTGATGAGTTACCGTCATTTTCAGTCAGTCTTGTATAAACCATGCAAGAAGAACAATCAACCTCACCAGATTCGGATTACACGCAACCAATACACTTTGTTATAAGTGTTATTACTATACTTACTTACACATTGCTTGTTTGTATAATAAACCTCACTTGTGCAAAGACATACAGCTACAGTCTCTATACCATACACTATTTATGTATGTAGCTAGTAGGTATACCAGTCACCAGTAGTGCATGGTTAATGTACTACCCACTTGGTACCCTTAGTATAAAACAAGTTGTACTACAGGTATATTCAAATATGCATTTTGTATACCATTACTACATGCCTACTGTACCATACACTAACATACTGATATACAGGGTGAACCAGTGGAGCCGTTCCATAGGAATTTACATGTATTAACTTTCATTCTTATTTCATGATACTAGGCCTCCTATAGTAAATATCTTTCACAATAGCAAAAATGAAGAAAATAAAGAATATGCAGTGGACGACAAAGTAGACGTGGCAAAAGCAACAACAGACGATAAGGTCAAAGTTGACGACAAGGTCAAAGTTATCTTGTTATGTGCAAAATTTAGTCGAAAGTAAGTTTGTGCAGAATTCCACATGCCTTACACCGACAGACTAGCAAAAAAAGAAAATCATCCTGAAAACGCGCTTGCGAGTCTGGGCTTTTGCAATGCATATTGCATTTAGAAAAAACAAGATGCTGATAATGCTTTTCTGGGGCTTTTTTTGCTTTTTATATGACGCGACGAAAATTTTCTTCACTGGCTGCACTCCTTTTAGGCCCGGGAAGAGGAGGAAAAACCACAGAACCACTTTTCTTGAATCTTGACAAGAGCCTTCCCAACAAACATGTGATTAATGCGTGGTCTCTCGGGGTAAAGCCTGTGGAAATCTGCAAACTTCCTTTAGACGAAATTTCCCACCTAACAAGATAACTTTGACCTTGTCGTCAACTTTGACCTTATCGTCTAGTGTTGCTTTTGTCACGCCCATGTTGTTGTCAACTGCATATTCTTTATTTTCTTCATTTTTGCTATTGTGAAAGATATTTACTAGGAGGCCTAGTATCATGAAATAAGAGTGAAAGTTAATACATGTAAATTCCTATGGAAGGGCTCCACTGGTTCACCCTGTACATGGACGTGTATTACTGTGAGCTGTTTTGTCGGCATTATTTTTGCTTTCACATTGAGTAATTCGCGACTATTCTACCTGCCAACTTTTCTAGTTTCTACAGATGTTATTTAGTTCAGTGGTTCATGTGTGTATATGTGTAGTGCAACCCTTGTACACATAATAATAATATTATTATTGTTAAGCGAGTGACGAGTGGAAAAATTATATTTATTTCTTACCTTTATCTTTGGAGAGTTCTTGGGTGTATGCATTTCATAAAGAGAGAGAGAGAGAGAGAGAGAAAGAAAGAGAGAGTGGTGTTATGTTTTACATGTAGCCATTGTATGATTTGCATGAATCACAAGTTGCAGTTGTATTACGTAACGTGCTACATGTTACATTACGAGAATTTATCACTGCTGTCAACTGACAGGGCTTTGTTCCGTGTTGCGTGTTGGTGTTATACTACGCCTGCACTAGCAGGAGCCGAGTTACCTGATTTACTCATTCTGCTTTATGCTTTCTTAGCCAAGTCTCGAATAGCTACTTACATTTAGCACTAGTAGCTTTCTGCTATTCTTTGTACATACTTTAGTTTGTAAGACGTGGCAGGAGAATAATGTTGTGAGTATAAGGGTGTGTATGCTTATGTGTATGTGTGTATTGAAAATGAGTTTAAGCTGTTAGGGCACTAGTAGACTTGTGGGGAATTGATGTATATAAGATTGTGAGCAGCGTTGGTACAAAGGGAGGATTGTATGAGCAGTTAGCCACATTTACTTGCTTCTAATTTGACAGTCAACGTACTTCCTTCTCCTGTCGTTTGCACGACCACAAACCTTTCATTTTCGCTTTTCATGTTTCTGTGTACCTATGTGTCTAGGCTCGTGTTAGCTACAAATCCTTTCATTGTCTTTCTCATTAATCTATCTCTATTTCAATTCAATCAAGGTTCTATTAGAATAGTATCTCATTAGTGTCGCATTTATACATAGCAATCAACAAACTGTTGCATCCTGTGCTCCTTCCATGATTTGTGTAACTGGATCGTGTTGTAAAAATTACAAGATAGAGTGTCATTAGTTTCACGTTGGATTCCGTCTTGTGTACGGTGAATTTTAGTTGAGTGTAAATTTTGTTGGAATGCGGATCTTAACTGTTGACTCGCTATCGAATTTCCAATTAATGTACCTACGTTTGTATACATTTAGATTATGAAATTCGTGGAGAAAATAAAATTAGTGGGGTTATATAATGGAGCCGACAAATTTGGTACGTGGGCAGGTCTGGGGTTCTAAGATAGACATAGTTCGGGTGTAAAATGAGAATGTGACAAAGTTGTGAACAAATGGAAAGAGGGAATGGAACTATTAAATAACTTTCTTGAAAAGTAATGAGAACAGAATGCAGAGTTGAGTAAAACCGTCATAACATTATGCATTAGGGAGTCTCGAAGTCATATTCCTCAACTCTCATTCAAATCTCTCTATAGGTGGCACGTAGCAGAATTAAATAGGAAAGAACAAATTCAGCAATGCTCTTGTTCCGTTTCGACTTGGAGTCAGGTCCAACAGGGCAGAAATTCTTGAGTTCCTCGTAGTCATTTATCCGTCATTTAAACCCATAACTTAATTAAGAGGTCTGTTAATTAAGCAGCCATGCTTGTTTCTAATGTACGTTTACCACCTTCCTTGTAATAAGCATACAAATGAACCAGACTGAATTCATTCTCTGCCGTAGCCGTCGCTCCTCCTTAGGTTGAGAATTTAAATTAACACGCTATGCTTCCCATATATTTCTATTTAGTTGTAAGCAATCGTGGCGCATTTTGTAATCATGTTTCCTAAGCTCATCTGCATACATTACATCTTTCCACAAAAAATTTCATGGTTACGAAAAACATGTACACATTTTCTGGAATAGGAACGCCATACTTGCGCACGGATGCTCTGCATGATTACGTTCTGTGAGCTAAGCAGGGATGCGATACAATTATAATGTTATGCATCTACCTAGTCACTAGTCCATATGTGAAGAGAAGGGGTGTGGATTACTTAACTCGAGCCGTTAAGCTAAATAAAAGACTTCCTCCTGAAAACTTTTACAATTTTCTAAAAAAATTAAGTTGCATATTTTACAATAACGGGATCTGTCTGCATTTACCTTCCCATGATATTTTGCAAGAAAAATGCATTTCCGCTTATTAGCTATTTGTTCTAATTGAACAAACAGCACTAGGTACGTCTAAGACTAAACGAATTTTTATCCTGCGTATTTGGCTGGGTTGCACACTAAGTTGAAAATATATTTCAGATATAAGCTCACTTTTGTAAATGTCTACTTTTAAACTTTACAATAAATAGTATTTATAACGGTTACATATAGTTTATGGTTTTTATAACTAATTACATTTAATTCAAGAAAGACGCTGCGTTTTGACTTAATTTCAGTCTGAATAAAATAAATGTGTTTTATTAGTACGTTTCATGGACAAAGTTTTGAAACGAAATGCTAAAGTACATGTAAAATATGCACATCACATTTTAACAATGGAGGGCAGTTGCAGGAAACTATTGGAATGCATTTCTGGCTTTCATATCTGTATATAAATAGATAAAATGTATGAAGAAATGGGCATTGAAAATGTTCATTGTGTGTGAAATAGATCGCAGAGTTCAAGTGAAGCTTTTTATCTGCAAGCTCCCTATTTTTTATGCATCATTGTCCATTGCTCATGCTGGAGGTCTTTGAGTTGGAGCACAGAGCGTAGAAAAAACTGTGATTATGCTGCGCTATAATTCTATATGAGGACGAGAGAACGCTACAAAGGGAGTTTACTTTGTTAACTAGGAGAGTGAATGCAGTAGCCATTTCTTCGGGAAAAGTTTATATGTTTCTTATGCAAATGGCAGAAACTGAGTCGTTAAGCTTCATAAAAATTAATTTTTTGCTCCCGCTTCCGTTCTCAACCCAATTGCTTAGAACGAGTTTCTCTGTGCCGACACCCATTCCATGGTCTGTATCTCAAAAAGGAATGGGACTCACTTCAGTCATATCGTGAGTCGAAAAAGAAGGAAAACAGAGGGATGGAAGCGAAACAAAGCAAAGATATTGACTTGAATGAAAAATAGGGGATCCGACAACTACTGAGTGGCCAAATGGAAGTAATACGTTAGAAAATATCGTGTAGCACTTTCTCCACACTCATATTCCATGTTCGTGTATTATGTTGTGTATTGTTAGTGTAGTGCAGTGCAGCTTCACGAGTATCGTTATTGTATTTGTAATTTTGTACACAGCGTAGAGACGTCGTTGTGAGTATAGCAATTTGCTTGGATTCATTTGAGAAAGATACGTGTCTAGGCCTTTTTGGGTGATTGTAAGTGAAAGGGAGAGTTGTGTGTGGCCGTAACACATAAAAATTACTCGGTATTTCAATTTGATTAGGAAAAGTCATTTGTTATCACGACTGAATGCATGTTCTTCTCTTCTCTAATGTTAGCAATGAATGAATTATCTGCATTTCTGAATAGCCCAACTGATTTATATACACCTCTTTAGGTTCTTCCAAAGCAACTCCGTTTCTTTCATGTAATTAATGCTAATATTGAATTTTGCAATGATTCTTCACCGTCCTAACTTCGTAACCCAAGTGGAGTCGTTTGGTTTCATCTTTCCATTTATTTAGTTGCATCTCCAATCTCTCTTTCTTAAGCCCTCAACCGTGTATTCCCTCTAAATCTTCTCCTGGTTCAGTTTTAATGTATGCGTAGGGCTCCTAACTCCTCTCTCAACCGACGTTAATGCTGTCACTATCTATTTCATTCCCCTAATTATATTTTCCTCCTGCACAGCTTTCAAGACGCTTCACTACTTGTTCAGCACCACACTAAAACTAACTCAAGTACTTATGAACATAACCCAATCACTTTTGTCGTCTGTAGATAAATGCGCCTTTTCCTTCAAACCTGAGGTTGTAATTTGATATTTCATGGTCTAACTCACTGTCATTTAGTACACATCTCATCCACACCACTACATGTATGAATGAACTCTTAAAATTTTAATACGGTTTTAGTGTAGCAACTTGTACAAGTATGATGTATCTCACACTCGCATTATTATTTCCATCGCATTAATGCCCATTGTACAGACGGTGTCATGTTTTTAAACCAATATTATATTATCCTCACTAAGTTCAAATTTTATTTCTGTTTTCGAATTCACACATTTAAAAATCATTTTTATTTCTCATAAACTGGCAATTACTAAATAACTTGTAAAATAAGGTTGGGCAGTTTTAATAAATGAATGAATTCATCGTTTCAAATATAAATCGAGATTAGTCCATTCTTACCTAATTTCTTTTTATAGTAGGTACTAGTATAAATTTTCTTAGTGAGTAAAAATATTTATTGTGGATATTCCAAGTCTTAGTAGATTACTAAAACATTTTTATGTGTTGTATATATTCCTCCCGTTAGTTCCTACCATTTTTTGCATTTTACGATTCTGTCTTACTGCCGCATGCATATATAGTCATAACATTAATACATATTTTGTCACCAGGAAGGAGAGTAGGGCTTTTCCGAATATATCCTAATAAGAAGAACGGGAAGGTATACATATATACCTTGTTGGTAGCAGTCCTCATACTCAGAAAATTATTACTACCACTCCTCCTTGTTCTCCGTAATGCTATTAAAGGGTTTATGCACGCCTTAAATCTCATTTGCATTCTCTTCATGCTCAATACAAGCAATTAAAATGTTGTAAACCTTTAAAAATGACTGTTATGAGTGTGCCATTTTGATATCACGGCTAATCTTTTTACTAGTTCTTTTTAATATCAAATGAAATGACATTGGGTAATTAAAAGGATTTTGCTCAAGGTAATTCCATGCTCGTCTTTTATAGGTGACACTTTAGTTAGCTGCACTGCAACATTTCATCTGTAGTATCCGATATTTTGAAATCACAGTAAAATTGCATTTCTTGTTGAATTTGTTAACCATTGTGCATTTCCAAAACACGTATAAAAGTTGTATAGTTGTGAGCATTTTTTAAAAAACGGGGCGTCGATTTTTGTGTTGAAGAAATAATTTTGTACATGTGTGTTTGCTGCAGTGTTAGTGTTGAACTGGAGCAATTGGATAGAGCTGACTCATTTTGTGTCATCTTGAATTTTGTTTGACGGCCAAAAATGTTGTGAAAGCTTATTTTTTGGTGTGTTTTCTGAACTTCCTTTGTGCAATGTGTAACACATCCTCGGCGTCGTTGTTCGCGAAGGAAATGGTAGCACACAGTTTGGTTTCCTTTCTCTTCATACACTTTATTCTTTTATTCGAGTCGCTTAAACAGAAGTGAATCTGTGCAAACTCGAGCAACTACTTTGTGTCTCGACGTTCCTGACTATATTCTAAAATGGACAACAAGCGGAGAACAAGCGTCCTCCCTTTTCTTGAAAGTAGTCTAGATCAACTTTAAACGCACGTACGAGCGAACATTCGTTCATCCTTTTATACTCCCTCTTGTACGTATCTTGTTTATATCGCACTCGCGAAATCACATCCAATTCAGCTTTGCTTTACTCCAATCTGTTCCACTAACATCCGCATTTAGGCATTTTATTCCATCTCTCTGCCATCATGGCATCTAAGCATGAGCCAAAAACTACCAATATCTATCCCAATAGCAATAACTACTAAGATTCCAATTCTAATAATTGTATCGTGGCTCTCAGTTTTTCTACTGTAAAGATTAGCTGAAATTAATTGAAAGTGGAGGTTTCTGTTTTAAAGAATGCAGTGTAGTTGTTAGTCTTTGCCATTAATCGGAGAGAAAACTCGGGAGAAAGCTAAAGTATTGCTAGTCCACTATAACAGCCTTTATTTAATTGATGCACTCATGGCACACTGCCAACAAATATTAATTTAAATTCATATGAACAGGATTTTCTTTCCTGGCAGAATTAAAGCTCCCATTTTTATTGAATTCCTCTAACGAACGAAAGGGAAATGTTTCACAGGTTGGATTATTTCTCCCTCTAACAATGTAAATAACTTCTTTCTCCATGTAGCCTCACAGTGTGCATTACTGTGCAGTTACTTGTGTATTATTGTGATTTGTCCTACCAATGTGTTTTAACAGACCTGCCTTAAGCGACGAGTAATATTATCAATTCACCCGATTAACAATTACTGCAGACGAACCCACCCTATTTGTGTGTCTCTTAAATGTGAAAAGGATGTTTTGTATCTCTAAATGCTACAAGCTAGAAAGACTTTGTTCAATATATTCAGTCCATTTCGTCTTCTCGCAAATGAAAAGCGGAAATTTTTACTATTCTGTCTATGCACCTTACTCTGTATGCACCTATACTACATATTCCGCTCTGCGAATACACTGTCAAAACTTTCTTTTTATAATTGAAATGGCTGCCTAATTAAAAAGAACTTTATACTATCTACTGGAGCGTACGTATTATTTCAGTTAATTGTATACAATCTTCTCCAGTCATAGTTAACTAAATCCATTTCCAAGGAAAATCGTATAAAATAAATGTGTATGTAGACATTTACATAGTGTAGTGTACCTTGTTGCTGGAGTTGCGTAATTCTTGGAAACTTGTGAAGAGTGTATATGAATGTATTTGGAGAATTCTAAAACGAATTTTAAACACATTGTTGTTACGGAGAAAGGTAGAACTGTGTTGTATGATGATACGGAAGTAGTTCCCGTGCTCCGCGTGGGAAAACTTGTGAATGCATCCCTATGTGTGATTATTCTAGTAAATCTTGCCTTCGTAAAATCTAGAAAAGTGAATTTTTGTTTCCTCTCTAACTCAATCAAACCAAATTTGTCTCAAATTTATTTATATTCAAAACCCATGTTATGAGCGTGTTATTATTTTAAAATCATGGTACAATGATTTAAACGGCTTAACTTACCTCTGAATAAAATAATAATGGGGAAAGTGGTATTAAATCATCTGTGAGCAAATACTGACACACACAACGAGCCACTGTGAAGATAATTATATATTATTATGAAATTTTATGTAGGACAATTTTATAATTTCAATGCTTTGGAATTTAATTGTTAAATATATTTAGCATTGATTGTTCACGCCAGTTGGTTAATTGCTAAAATGACTGAAATTTGAAATTATTACTGATGTTCCACAACAATTACTGTTCGTCATGTGACTCACTATATCATTATTTGAGTAAGGTACAGACTGATTGTAAGTTGATATGTTTCAAGTTTCTGCTATGCTAGTGTTGTGAGTACCTATAGGGGTTGTTGAAGAAAAAAGGAATATGAAAGTGGCTGGATGAGGTTGTGTGGTAGTATTCTAAGGAAGAATAGAAAAAGGAATGTATGCGTATGATATAGGTATAGTAAGCAAATGAGATCGAAAGAAGGGTGGATGGAGGTGACTGAAGCAGGTATTCTCTCAAAATTAAAAGTTTCTGGTTGTATGGTTGGTATTGAGTAAGATAGTGGAAATAGAATAGTAAGATATTTGGAATAGGAGGAAAGGAAAATTCAAAAAGAGAACTTTGTAGTTACATATTGTATTTCGTTCATCTTTCTCATGGTGAAAGTTGAGTGGAAGAGGGTCACTGTTTTGCTTGGAGGCATGTAAGGTACCGGATGGATGGAATTTTTGTTATGGGTTCTACCAGTGGAAAATTAGAGGAAGCAAGAAACAGAGATGATGGCCGCCAGGTGAAAGTTGTAGAAAGAATTTTAGACATTTAGGAACCAGCATCAAAAACAAACATTCCACTATAGTAGTTCGCTCTTTCATATCTATCCCACATGAAATGAAAAGTAATGAGTATCATATTGCGTTGGCTGAAGTAGGCACAACACAAACTGAGAGAATCCTCTGTGCCCAACAACCAGTCTTTGTTCCCTCCGTATATAAAGTGCCTCTACATATTTTACTCGATTAAATGCTGCTTCCAACCTTCTATTTCGGCTTTCTTCAAAACACAAGACAATGCTTCCAACAGACTCTACACAATACAATCCATTCATATTTGCATTTCTAATTTTCGGCTACCTACACCAGATCATTTTAACTATGTCGTAATTCTACCATGAATTTTGAAAATATTATATATACATCAGACTCTGAAAACCACCTTTTCTTTCTGTTTGGATAACTCACCATCAGAATTTGACCAGTGACCGCGCAGTCATTGTTTGCCGCTGCTCTTATATTATACGACGCACCTACCTATACCTACTACAATACAACGTGCCCAGATGCACACCAACCTTTGTATCATTCATTCACGATGAATAATAATAACATTATTTTCTGGCTCTTATATAACAGGAAATTATTTTACACTACCTACCTAGTTATAATAATCTAAATATAATTTTTAAGTTACAGTAAACAAAGTCTCTAGCTCTTCTGTTGTGTTTGTATGAAACTCTTGCGGTTTTATTTGACTACACAACCTATTATACATTATACTGCACAACTCCACTTCCACTACGTTCAAATGCATAGTTTGCTAAGGGGTTATACATTTTCATTACTTTCTACCGCCAACTTCTGACTTGTTCTGTGATGATACTTGTTTGCGAATGCTTTACTGGCTAGTATTTTGGTGACACAAATGTGAAGAGTTTGCCATTGTCGAAAATGTACGAGGAAAGAAAGAGTTGCGACACAGAGAAGAAAATGCTCTCTTTCTCTCTCTACGTCCACAGTCAGAAAACGAGCATTGAGAAAAATGATCAGTTTTTGATTCTAGTTTTAATTAGGCAGCTATGTTCCCCCTTAATTAAATTACTGTTTACACTTTCATAGTCGTAGTAGTTTTCTGTAGAATTTTAGATGAAACTCTCTGTGCTTTTGGTTGAGCGAGAATTGGACTGTTGTCGCTGCCTTTGTTTATAAATAAGAAGAGAGTGGATCCAGATAGACATTTGAAGACAGTCGCCAAACAACAGTTTGTTTTAAATGCATAAGGAGATGGTTGGATGAAAGAAGGGCGACAGAGACATTTTACTAATAGAATCACATCTTTGTATTGAATGGAGACTAGTGCAGGAAGTGAGTGGAAATAGAGAGGGAGTGATCGGTAAATTGGTGCGTTAGAGAAGTGGAGTGGTGGTGTGGAGTGTGTAGGAGCAGTAAGTGAAGTTGTGATGGCAGGAGGAGCTATTGACGGAGACTAAAGTAATTCAAATTATGTTATGATGTATATAGGAGTTTCTGAAAGTGCAGTAAAACAAAGGGAAAGAGATAAAAGTCGGTGGGTCCACTTGAAATGTTTATGTGTGTATGTTTATTTACATTTGTATGTCGTATGCCATGAAATGCCTGCATTACTCGTTCATGGTTGCTTAGGAGCTGTGCAAAGTTTTTGTTTATTAGCAAACACTTTTATATCGAGTCATCAAATTATTGGAGTGAGTTGGTTAAACGAGTGGTGGTGAGTATCAACTGGATTAAGTGATCCCGTCTGCGAAATGTTTCTCTTTGTAGACAGACGAGTATATACAAAGCAGCTTCCTTCCTCCCGAAAATTCTTCAAGGGAATTGAAGATATTTTAGTTTTCATTGGAGTTAATAAGTTATTCCTCGGCTTCAGTTTTGTAGCATCTTTGTGTAGTAGTGTTCTCCGTAGTAGCTAGTAGAAGTTGGGAAACTGAAACCAAGAAAGAGCCGCCCGCACGTCTCCTTGCCTGGCTACATCACACCACTGCATTACGAGTCTTCTCTTTTCGTCTTGTTCTTGTGTGTCGTCTCCTGTTCGTAGCACTAGGGCTGTGTGCTGTGTCTGTGTGTAGTACTTACACAAATAGTATACATACAGATACACAAAGTGTAGAGAAAAAGTGAATGTATTCAAGTTATTCTAAAAGAGGGTGGAGTCACATCTTGACTCTGTACATTTCTCCCATGATTCTTGCAGTTTGTCGAAATGCAGAGCGTTTTTGCTGTTGCCTCTTCATTTTATATGACTGTAACATTTGGAACATGGTCTTGAATATAGAAGAGGTTCTTATCTCTAAAACTTGGTGTCTTATTTTCATCCGCTCGTCGTTTCCAATCCTACTTGATGTGTATTTTTCGGAATGGAACATCCTTCGCGTCCAAATCTGACTTGGATCCCATCTCTTTTCTCCACTCATTTTTTAGTTTGTTGTACATGCCCACTTGGTTTTTACTCCCTACCGTCTCACTCTCTTTCTGTGTATCTTCCCATATAATGTGTGGTGAATAGGACATACAGTTAGCACAGCACCGTGATTTGCTGTATACAGATGTGTGTATGTATATTCCTAGATTTAGTTTACTGCTTTTCCAGCCTCCAGTTGCGGCTTTGTCCAAAATGAGAGAAAATACTACTTATCCCTTTTCTTCTTCTATAACAATATCAAAGCACACCACTTCGCTACGTACTCACTACCTAAACATCCTTCAGTGATACGTATGGGTACCCACACTACGGGTCCTATTACATTTCTCTATGCGTGCAAGTCATGTGGGTTACTTACCGCACTCTAATTTTTTTCCTCGTTCTCCAGTAAATGATTCTTTCATAAAATGGGTAATGCTATGCAATGCTACACTTTATTTTCACAATGTAACTCGTTTCAAGTGATAAAACGTCCCCCACTCCTAAGCTTTTCTGATCAGGTAAATGCAAAACACATACACACACACCGTAACATATTGCAATTGCTAAATCGAATTTCCTAACGGCAGTTTTATTTTTATGCAGGAAACTACACTGCGATTCTGAATTATTAAACACTTTTTATTGTATCCCTTTTTGCCTTAGCATTTACTACGTAGTGCAGTTTCTTATACAAAAAATTCGCACTATGAATACATGCACAAAAAAGCAATTTTCCTTATATATATATAAATATATATATATATATATATAGGTACATATATATATATATATATTGTCATTGTTAGTATTTGCAAGGGTTCTTCAACAGTTTCGGTAAGCAATTCCTTTGAACAAGTAGGAATTAAATATACCTACATGAGCAAACACTCTCTAATTTAATTTATTACAGAGATACGAGAACAATGGAAAAGAGTTAAATTTTCTTGCCAAGTGCTTTGTATTCTTACGCCATACATTGAATCCATTGCAATGTTATAGTCCATTGCCATGGAACTATTTAAAAATCGTTTTAAATTTAATTGTATTCAACATCAAAGAAGGAAAGTTATGTCCTAGAATTTGTTATGAAATGTTTCACTTGTACACATCGTCATTCCACTTGTATTGGCCATGTAAGAGTAAAAAGAATGAGTGACGCAACGTTTATATTCTTTTTATACGGCGAGCAATAGTTTCTGGTGCTTGTAAGTGTATAAAACGGAAGTATTAGTTGTTACGAAATTCATGACTGCGTGTAAACATTTTTGGTGTCAGAAAATGTTGGACATTTAACGATGTACAAACAATAAGATTGTGAGACTGAAGAGGGATAGTTGAGCAAGTGGTAATTCGGGCTAGGGTAGAAATATGGTATTTTTCACATCACATGGAGAATAGACGGAGAATGAGCAGAGAATGTCAGATAGATCTTAAGAGAAGAAAGAAATTGTTTCTTTGATGGCATATTTGTTGAATGGATGATGTGCGTTGAATTGAAAGTCAGAGTTGAGTTGGTGAAATCTAGAGATGAATCCACTCTGATTGAAATAAAACTTGGCATTTAGAGTGATAAAATGGAAACGGAAAGCAGATAGGGAAAATAGATTTGTATGTAGTTGCTTTAGCTTTGACTTTTTGGAAGCGGCCGAGTAGTGTGTAGCAGTAATAGAAGCCGAGTTGAGAAGTCGGACATTCCTTTGCAGTTCAGTTTGGACGGCATGACTACTGTTTCTCTCCATCCCTAAAACCATTGCACATCGCACAGCACAAAGTATGTGCCCAATACTCGCACATACTCCACACAGATATACATTACGAATGTTGTAAAGTGGCTGCCAAAGTCATAGTGTGAACTTTCTAAGATCCACACTACAGTTGTATTTGTAGTCAACACCGTATTTGGCATTCATTTCGGGAGGGGCAAATACCTACATAGTGTAAAAAAGTGTCCATTATCGCTAAAATTTGAGCTATTTTAGGCCGAAATCAACCTAAGAGGCATCAAATTCGCTCGTAGTGCGAAATTTTGTCTATTTTTGCACTATTTTGGTAAACTAACTTCTTTTCTCCTATTTGGCGGGGGGCAATTGTCCCCTTTGCGCCCCCTAAATACAACCTTGGTTGTAGTACATGTAGTAAGGGAATGCATGTATCTATATAGTATGTAGCACTATGTGCACTATGTGCTGTTTGTGTGTAATACAGAGTGCCTTCCCTTATTTTTTGTGTGTAGTCGATTCATGACTTGATATACAAGATTCATGGTAGCCTGTAGTTTTATGCTCGACATGAAATACACTGGGGAATCTGTTTTAAGAGCGGCATTACAGCGAGCTTCTGATCTGACCAAAGCAAAGAACATAAAGTAGTAAGAAAGAAATGACTAGAGCTGAAGCTACAACTTCTAGTAGGAGTACATACATAGCAGTAGTAGTAGTTGTATAGTTATATTGGTGTGGAGTAGGAGAGAGATAGGGTGGCGTAGTGTTTGGGCACATGGTTCGGATATTTTGTAATATTGCATGGATGGATGTATTTTAGTAGGGTTTAGAGAATGTGGCTTCCTTGACTTGACTGGAGTCTTAAGAGTTCAGTAGTAGCATGTGTAGTAGTACAGTATGTGTGTGCTAAGAAGAAAATGGGCGAAGTAAAGTGAAATTGGAGAAAATAGCTTAGGCATCTGTAGCGGAGGCGAAGCGGGCGTGAGTGTCCCTGAGAAGGAAAATGAAACTGGCGTAGTGGGCGCACATGTAGACGTCTATAAGACTAAATGAGAGAAACCTCGAGTAACAATCAGTAATGATAATGAGATTTAGATCAAAGAAGATGTAGACAAATGTGGGATTGAAATGAGTTTGGGGACCTAAGTTAAAAACTAGTTTAGGTATTCTTTTGACTGCTGGCCGAGAGAAGAGTAAGAGAGAAAGAGAATAGCTTATTGTTAGTCAAAAGTAGCGGCGTGGCCATGGCTCCTTATACTTCAGTCTGACTTAATTTCAAATCCCTCTTAACAGCTAGCAACAAAGAATTGTATCAGAGATACAGAGAGTAAGAGGATTGAATGTAATAGGTAGATGTACTTATTTAAGGGAACTAAAGCATAGCTTACATTGTTCTACTCAAATGCTCAGTTCCTCTGTGGTTAGATTCCAATGAAAGTCATTGTTTTATAATGAAGCATCTCATCTCTCTGTACAGGGACTTTCCCACTCTGCCCGTCTTCAGACTTTAATTTGAATGCTGCACTCCAACTATAAGATCCCGGCTATCACAAGTTAAGGCAACACACAAATGCCCACACTCTCTCCTTCTCTCCTTTCTAAATCTGTTCTTCAACTCCCTCTTCCAAATTCTCTCTTTCTTGTGGTCAGTTAACAATAAGTTAAGAGTTTTTTTCTCGTGAAGTTTGTTTCTTCGTGTATAAATACTACGTAGTCAACTTACTTACCTATAAAGTATCGCTGGCAAATCCCTCGGGGGTTTAAAGTGAAATATACCTTTGTTGAGTAAATAGTTTGCGCCTTTTCGCTGATCAACAGGGAATTTGTAGTGAAAGCAACTGATGAATGTAGTACGTTGAGATTCTAAAAACCTGCGTAATTTATTGTAAAAAAACATTCTGAGTAATACTGTTGAATGTATATAGATTGAAAAAGACTCAACATGCTGAGTGCTTAGCTGAGAGTGAATCTTCGACGTGTGTTTGGTTACGTGGTTCAGACAGTGGTAGAAAGTAGAGCTTCCACTGCAGCGGGTCGGATTCCATTTCCGTTTCATACATACCTGCCATACAAAAATATTATACGAAGAATGGCTCTTATTAACCTGATACTTAATTCGATTTAATAAATCATAATTCTTTCAATTTTTGCAAAATTACTGGAATGTTTGGTATTTAATATTTGAAAGCCTTTAAACATCCTAGCTATCGGTAGCGCCATTTGGCGGGAATATTTTGAACGGATTTTTGTTGTTGTACGTGATGTTAAGGCTGGCTTGGAGGATAGATGATCATTTCGCCTAATAAATCAAATATCTCTTAGCCGGGAACTTGTTAAGAAAAAAACTTACGTGGATTTATGAAGAAAATGTTGCTCTACAATACTGTAATTTCAAATTTTTAAAAAAAGTTAAAAT
>JAQFYB010004366.1:0-16493 GCA_034694085.1 Pogonognathellus longicornis
GCTTCCGGCTAAGAGATATTTGATTTGTTATTGCTTTTCTGGCAAAAATAACGGTCATCATCCACATACGCCTTAATGTAGATTTTTGACTCTACTGTGTATTAAATCTACACAATTTCATTCTAATTCAGCTAGTTAGAAATTGTTAGATAAATATATCTGCATTTGCAAATTATGACTTGCCTATAAAGAAATGTATGCAAATAAGTGTACCTATGTGATAATGCATGGAATACATATTTAATATTTGCATAGCGTAGCTCATTAATATTTTTTGTGCGTGCTCAAATGGAAGACGTTTCACAGAACTATAAAAACTTGGACTGTTGTAGTTAAAATTAATTGCTATTTGGAATGCAAATAGTTGTGAAGACTATAAATTGTGATTGTGAGATTTGTGAACGAACTTTTATCGACAAAGATGCCATTACGGTGCTAAGACACATTAGCAGTACACGGTGAGAGGTTTTGTGTGATGTGTATAACGTCTGGTGCTATTAGATTGTCAGATTGGAGCGAGACTTAACATGGCTATGGTAAATGCTATATAGCTACATAGCTAGGTGTAGATAGCATGTGATAGTTTGAGACTCTGTGAGTGTAAAAACAGATTGAAGTCAAAGTCAACTGACACATGGCATGGTTAATATTATTATTATTATTATGGAGGGTTGGTTTTGGTGTGCGTTAAGTTAAGTACTAACTAAACTAACTATGAGCAAGGAGTCGTAAGAGCGAAAACTTTTTCTTGAAGGTGGTGTTTGCCAAAAGTAAATAAAATATAGAGGCCAGACCATTAGGTTGATCACCATTAAATCAAATAGGTAGTTTACTCACAGATTAATTAGTTCTGATGATATATCATCCCAAAGGAAACTTGGCGTTGCCCTGACTTGACTTTTAAAAGGGAAAAGCATAAAGATCACACAGAAAATGAAGAATGAGCCGCTGGTTAATTGCAATTAGTTTTCAAAAGAGAGACTTGAAAGGTTTATTAAACTTGGATAACGTGGAATTGACTTCCATTGCATTTGCCTTCCTCTCTCCCACTCTCTGTGTCTGTCTTTCTTGAATGCTACAACACTCTCAACTCAAACTACACATACTACAAACCACCAACTGTCTGTAATAATTTGATATGAAATGTAGTATAATAATATTCATCCCAGCTATATACCTACCACCACTACTAATACTATTGCCACTATCCTATCTATCATGAATAAGGAAAGTGATATTCTCGTACAGATTCGATTTGATTTGGTTTAGTTCAGTTGAGTTTGGTGTGTTTGAACGAAACAAATGCAAGAAGCGTATAGAAATAAGGTAATAATAATTGTAGTAGTATTATTGTGTCTAGGTAATAATTGAAGTTACGTTGAATGTAATTTTTTAGGTAGGTACAACATGTTGTGCTATTATTTAATTCGATTCGGTTAGAATTTTCGATATAAGTCAGTCAGTCAGTCAAGACTACTGCACTACTGCGTGCAATGCACAATCTTATGTTATAATATAATGAAAATTGTCTGTACATACACCATACCTATATAATATGTTTGCATCGCTATTTTATAGACATCTTATACACTTAGAAATACTCATTCTAACTATTAACTAAAAAGTAAACTCAAATCTACGATATTACAACTCTAATCTCATAGTATTATTATTACTGAGAGCTTGTTATAATTCTAGTGTGCATTTTAATTTCGAGTCGAGTCTCAAACAAATGTTTATACTAGCATAGGTACAACACACTACACACTACTGGGTTTATATATAGTGAATACATACTCTTAGTAAATAATGTAAATGCACATTATAGACGTGGTAGTGCATTGCTAGGATTGCTAAGTATTGTTATGTTATGAGTCAATTGAACAAGGCTCGACAGCACTTAATAGCAGATACAGTTTAAAGCTTAAAGTGAAGATAAGCGAAGCGAGAAAAATGGAAATCCTCTCATCACACATTTCGTTTTCATTTTTCTTTCGATGAAAGTGATTCGCCAGTTAAAAGTTAATGGTCTGATGTTGCTTTTGGACTCGCTTACGCTTGGCTCTAGTACTACCATTATAAACTATCCCCCACTCCATTCCACTAAGTATTAGCCACAGTAACACTACTACAGAATACTAGAACTAGAGTGTACATTAAATATCTTATTATACACAGACAGACAAGGTAAAGCAAGACAAACTGTACAAAATATATATTTATATGATTTGATATTACATGCAGATAGCTAAAGACTTCTTATAGTTAGTTAGCCGTTTAATACACTTCTAGCTGCACAAAAGCGAAATACAAAAGTACAAGTACAATGTTATGACTCTCTTTACTCTTTTTAGGTAATAATAGATTGTCGAGTCAACTTATTATTACAACTAACAGAGTCTCTTTCTCTCTCTCTTTAACTCTGTTGCTGTATGTGTATTAAGTGTGTACATGCTTATAGCTGCAAAGAGAAGTTGCATTGTTAATAATAATAACGTTGCATGTGGTCTGTCGTGTAGAAGTAGTGGTACAGAGTCAAGATGCTTAGTATGTACTTACACTACTGTATATATTGTGTATGCTGCAAGTGAGTTAGTTATAAGTATAAAAGTATATACTACGACCAGTACTTTTACATGGAGGCAGAGATACTACTTCATTTACTACTACTACGGTAGTTACAATTGGATAGAAGATAATAATAGTCAAGAATTAAAGTTGCTCTGCTCTCGTATTGCTCTTGCTCTAATATACACAACACACACATACTACAAACCATAGGATGCAAGACTGATGTTTGTTGCTGTTTGTCTTACCTTATGATCTTTGGTCTTGCTGAGCTGGGCAATATCGAGCATGCATTTCAATTCAACGCTAGCCGAGGTCGCGGTAGGATCTTCGTCAATCACTAGTCCGGTTTCATACTAAATACAACTACTATACCTAATAACCTCGTAGTTCTCATTCATTCATTCATTCATCATTTTTCTCAGTAGAGACCAGTTCACTTCTTTAAAAACATCAGTCAATATACACTTGTGATCGATTTACATTCTAGATTTTTTATTCTTCTACATTTTTATGTGGGGTTGAGTTCTGTGATATGTACCAAAGCATTTATTACTAATATTCTCATTACATACACGTTATATTAATTACATTTCCTAGCTAATTTAAGTCACGTACTAAGAATAATATGTAGAAGATTTTAACATTAATAAAATAATACAAAGCGAATAAGTGTTGGTGTTGCAACAGTATCTGTATCTGAGTCAAAAAGTATGTGAGAAAGTTGTGTGTGATTGTTTTGATACAAAAATTGTCAGTGTGTCACGTATCAGAATTTATATAAATTGTTATACATAGCCCATGTTTATACAAGAGGAATTGTGAGATGAGTGTGAGATAAGCGCGGAAGAAAAAGAGAGAGGGAGAAATAGTTTTGTGTTGTTTCTGGAAACGTTGCAAAGCTGAAGTGGAAACTGATTTGTTTTCCTTGTAATAAAATCCATCATTTGATCTGGTGCAGTGTTGATTCTTCTTGTGGACCTGACGGATTAAGACCGATTCACATTGCGGCGAGAGAAGGACATATTCAGACTTTGAGATATTTGGCTGCAGCAGGTGCATGCCTACAACGAAGTGATGTGAATGGTGCAACCGCCTTGCATCACGCAGCCATCAGTGGACAACTAAGGGCTGTCCGATGGCTTCTTAGACACGGAGCCAAAATCCTCCTGGACAAACGAGGGCGAAGTCCCATTCAAGTTGCAGCCGATCATGATCACATGGAAGTAAGTACACCCTTTGCTAACTTTATGCATTTTACTAGTTTACACTTTTCTTGTACTTATCTTAACTTATGTACAACTTTACTTTTACCTGTAAGTATTAATGATATTCTAGTGTACATTTGCAAGTGCAATTCCCCCTTTAGATAGTATACTTCTATTATAGGAGTTGCTTGAATGATAAGTGCAACTATTACAAGTGCCTTTAACCTATTAATGAGCTAATTATTCTCAGATTAGCATTATAATGCCATAACTTTCATAATATTATTACAATTATGAAAACGTATGATAAAGTACACCTTAGGCGATGACAGCTGCATGAGCTATGTAGCTACACTGCCTATTTCAATGTTAACACTACGAACATGAACATCATTATAAAACTTAAATAACAGAGTGAATTAAGTAGTTGTATAGAAACTATAATGTATGTAGTAGTATATTATCCCATTATCATCGACTGATTAGTTAGCAACATTACTACTTCACTTACTTACCTACTACTAGTACACTACCATGCACCACTACACTAAGATTTAATTTATTAGAATAGTAGAAACTGAGTTTGCACATTGGAAAGAAGATAATCTGTAAAAGTGTGATTAGCTAACATTGTTTAGTTACCTAATGAATATCTTTTTAGTGTTCATATGTAAGGAGAATTGCTGTGCAGTCATCATAAATCCTAGTTTATTATGGCTTAATCATTACCTAGCACACTGTACGAGATAAAACATCCAAAAATTTGTGTAGTATAATACAAATTAATTTAATGGAGATTATGAATAGTAAAATGCACTGAGAAGGTGTAATGTACTTGATAAAAAAGAAACGAAAAAGTAAAGCAAAAGCTCGTAATAAAATGTCAGATAAGGGATCATCTTTTACTCGAGTGCTATCTCCTAATATTATCTCAAAGGAGTACAGCACAAGTTTTACGGTTGTCCTCGTAAATCTCGCCGCTAACAATCAGCTATACATCACACCAGACATTCTACTACGATAACTTGCAAAAAAGTAAAGCTACATGACTACAATTGCTTCTATATGACTATGTAGAATTATTTGCAATTTCAATTATGTACAACTACCTATAAATACAGATAGTAAAATAGTAGAATTTATGTTGTATAAATTCTAATGTGTAGCACCGTCAGTCGAAGCAGTAATTTATAGCATTAATATTATTTGTGTTGTGTACCTATGTAGTGTATGTACAATTCTGTTCAGTGAAGCATAGCCAGAATTATTAGAATTAATGAATTAATCTATGAACTACAAGTGCCTACTGTTTTTCCTAGCCATTTAGCACAAACTACAATAGTGCAGTTATAGTAGTGTAGCTTATTATAGGTAGGTGCTGCTATAACTTTAAGAAAAGAGTTGTTATGTTGCTACAATTCTAATAGACTGACTGTGTTCATAGAAAGTTTTTTTCAATCCAGCTATAGGAGAGCAGGACAACAGAACACAAGGAACACGTGTCAAGCGATATATCTGTGTGTATGATACTACGCTAGAATCTTGTTCCGTTCTGAGAATTTTACGGCTCGTAAAATTGTAGTCTTCTCACTTTCCTTTCAATTCCTTTATAATGTAAACTTGGAATTTTGTGTAGTATGAAGTATCAGCGAGTGGAGTGTGTAGTTGTGAAGTTCAATCTCTACCATTCATTAAATTTATACATCACAAATCGTAAGAAACATGCACTGGCAGGTAGTTGTCTTGTCAATAGTCTGACAGACTGTGCACAAGTCTGATAGCTGAGAACAATCGAATTTGCAATCAATTGATCATTAGGGCCACGAGCCAATTTGATTCGAGTTAAACCAGATTTTAAGCTGTACCGTCTCACTGTTTTGGAGATAAAAACATCTCTATTCTTGTAGGCTCTGGGCTATAGATATGGATTTGAAGTGGATATATCATTAGTGCATAGCAGCTTTATTATTTTGAATGTGTCTAATGGATGTATATATAGAGAGAGATATAGGTATGCATGTGATATATAGAGAGCATGTCAGCGACTATTGCTCTACAAGTCAGTTAACCGTGGTTTTGCACATTTTTATGTTTATCTTGTGCTAATCATCTCTTGGGAACAAATCAATGTGAAGCTTTACAGATTGATACAACATTCCGTGAAATCTCGATTCCTTAAAGATGTACTCAGTAGCAGAATTATGTTTCTGTCTATCATCATTAGTATCGTTAATGTTTCTTGTTTCCATCCAAGTTGGCAACTACAGACATTTTCATGTTCGAAAATTCTGAATCTTGGCATGGAAGGATTTTTCTCGAAATCTCAGGTAGATTTCCAAGTTTTTTACACAATTTCCCCACATTGACTGTAAAGATGGGTTGAAAAACTGAAATTATTCGTGTGAAGGTGTGCAATAACAACAAGTACTGTTTAAACCGGATGATAAGGTTTCCGATTGCCCTTTTGGCTGGATTAGCGCTGTAGTACATAAAAACTGCACATAAGTTCTCGTACTATAACTAACTCGTTGTACTTGCAGCATAAAATGAACTAGTAGTGGCTGACCTGGCATTAAATCGTTATGGTCTTTAATTTTAAACCATAATAGTCATAGGGAAACGGACAGTAAACTAAAGTAGTAGTAAAATCAGGTAAAATAAGTAATGCATGCCTGCTTTCTGATTCTTTGAGTTTTGTTTAGTTCACTAAGTCGTTAATCGTTATTAGAGTAGTGGCTCTTCCTCTTCTCAGTCAGTTCGTCAGTTCAAGCCTTCTGCGTCCGTATGCCTAAAACGGTTTCATGGCTTCAGCAATCACCCATAGTCAGAACATACAACATACACTCCATCCACAATACACCAACACACACTCCTTGTACATTTAACGCTTTTAATTTTTTCTGCCGTTACGTTTTTCCTCACTGGTCAACACAACTCATCTTACAACGTGCAATATTTTTATCGATGTATATCCTGTAGCTGTTTAGGTAGAAAATAACCACAGTAGTAGTGCCTAGTAGTTTAATAGCAATTGGCTTGTCTCCGACCCAAGGAAAAAGAACAGCAGAGATGATTGCTAATGATGACCGTGCTCAGACTCAGAGAACAGCCATTATCTTAAAAAGCTTAAAACTATCAAACTACTGCGATATTATTATTATTATAAGTTGGTTTCTGCATTAAGGACTCATCCGACCGTGTACCCTTAAATAGAGGTATATAGTAGCTGAGACTGTTCTAGCATTAAACTAAGCGTGTAGGAACATCACATACCAGATTCTATCTGATTACCATAAATTTGTACGTAAACACTTGTGCTTGGCTTGCTAAGAGGATAAGAGCCACAAAATGAAGTTAAATCCAATTGTGTACAGTCTACACACACAACTGCCTCCTTCATTTATTTCTATTTAACTTTCAGCTTTGTGAGTAGGTCTTAAGAAAAGTGTATGATGATGCTACTCTTACACAAAGGGAAAACGTGAGCGAGTCGAAGAACTGTTTTCTGTTTTTGCTTGTTCGCATAATCCTAATGTGGTTGTAGGATGAGCAGTAAACAGAAAATGCTTTGATTTCGGGTGTTGTTAATGTTTGCCATAATGTGGTTGTAGTAATAATTAAGCTCAGAATGATTTACAACTACAGAAACCACGTAATTTATTACGATACTAAAACACAGCCGTATTTTATGTCTATAGGTAGCATAGGTTGCTTATTAGAAAAGAGAGAGATATGATAATATTAGTGCCATGAAGGATGGATGGATGAGGCTTTCAACGTAGCAGTTTGTCAAGATCCGTTATCACCTCTTCTTGTGTGTTGTTGTTTTGGATTTTTAACTGAACTCCTACCTCAACTAACCATTATTTTATTAAAGGCTAAACCTTGACTTTGGTTTCAAGTGAGTGAGAAGCAGAAAGCTAAGGCATGAGTGCAAAAAATTAAAGGCAATTTGTAAAAATCCTGTTGCGTGTACCAACAATAACAATTCAAAGAGTAAAACTACATTCACACGCAGATAAGGTGAGACAGTAGTCAAATTTCATTGTCAAGTTGTGATTCAAATTCATAATAATGTGACAAAAGAATTAAATAATGATATGCAAATTCATTGTAGTTGTACAGTAGGTAGCTTTTTTATTGTTCAATTCAAACAAATATATATATGTGTAATGAAATTACATTTTCTATCTCAAAGTTCACTCAACGTCATTTGTGTCTTCACATCTTAAGACAGAGTCAACTGGGTACAAATCTATTGCAATGTTTGAAGTGCATTCCTATGTAAAAAGCTCGTACATAATATAGTTTTAAGCATGTCAATTGCAATTTGTTTGAGCTGTAGCCGTTTCATCTTTTCTGATAGTCATGACACGACTTGCATGAACATGTGTGTCCTGTGTCGGTATCTTTATATGCAATAGTAACTCCAGACTTATACAACAATTGCGATGCACTTGCATTATAAAATAGATACGTGACTGTGACTGTGTATTTAAATAATAGCAGGAATAGTTTGTGCAGGCATATATAATATATAGTCATGGAAGTGGAAGGTAAAGTTAAATTGAAAAAGACGGCAACATGGAATGTATCGTTTTGTGTACACAATGGAAATGTAGAGAAGAATTTGTCGTGTGTGAATGTGTGGCGGTGATGTAGCTGTGGAAAAACACAAAAGGGACACCGATTTGCATGCCGTTCTCTTTTGACACTTGACTTTGATTTCCAAGAATATGAAAAGCGTAAAAAGTTAGATTTTAATCGGATTTGTTACAAGGGCAAGAGTACTAATTCCTTTTGGCGAGTAATCTAACACACACTCACAACAGTTCATTCAGCTTGTCTTGTTGCTGAAGCTGTCTACTGTGTCTGGTTTGCAGTTGCAACGTATGTAATAACTTGAGTTGAGACTAATAACAAAGGCTGTGTTCTACAGATATAAACCTAGCATGTACATTGCATGCAAGTTGTATGTAGTAGTAGCGTAGCAAAGTCACAGGTAAAGCAAACCATAGCAATTAGCTGGGCGTTAAACTGTGAACGAAAGTAAAGGAAAAGTTGATGTTGAGTAAACGTAAAACTTGATTAAAAATTTTGTTGTACAAATGCTGCTGTTTTACAATTGCTACACTAATGTGCTGATTATAGGAAACTGCATTGCAGTGCAGTGGTATCTGAAACAATTTGCAATAATAATTCTGTAGGTGATACTAAAGGTGTAAAATCTAAAATGGCACAGGTTAAAAATAGTTTGAATCTGAATATTGTGGTTGGGGTTGGATAGAAATTGCTGTATTCTAGTTTAGTGGATGATACTAATTAAAGGACTGAAAATTGTGACATAAGTGGTTAAAGCTATTTATGTAAAGCATGGTCACAGTATAATTGAAGAAAAAACATGGTCAATTTATTGATGTTTGTTTGTTGTATGTTTGTGTTTTAGATTGTAAGCGTGTTGGCCAAGCACGCCACATGCGGGACAACCCAAGCTACGACCACGACTTCTGCATCGAATAATAATAGCAACAGTCTGACAATCAGAGAGCAAGGGAATCTGAGCAGTCTACCAGCCACTATAACCACAACAGGATCAACTAATAATAGCAGCAGCAGTAGCAATCTTAACGGCACTAATAATCACAATATCATCAGTGGATCCGCCACCATTTCAGCAAACCACAACATCAGCAACTCAGATAGCCTTTCTACTATCTCCCCAACAAACACCACACGCAACATCAACAGCAGCATCAATCACAATAATAACAATAATAACGACTCTGGGGCAACAAAGAATTACGGCAATAATCATAACCACAGTTTGAGTCTCGTTGACGGCTCATCAGAAGAGCCTTTGAACGAAAACAACAAAGCCAGCATCACTGGAGGTGGAGACTGTGCTTCTTCGAGTGGCAATTCAAGTTTAACAACAACTTCTGCAAGCACTCCGTCTCTTTCCCCATCCTCTTCGTCGTCTTCTGCAGTTTCTTGCGGCTGCTCCGCATCTTCGGAAAATTCGGATGAAATTCCCTTGAAATCTTCAGCAGAAGTCTCCGACAGTTTCATACTCGAGGAATTTAACTCACCAAAGAGTAGCGGAAGGCCCTCAGTTGTGTCACCTTCCCCATTTTACCTTCATCCCCCAAAGAGTGGCAGTGGTTCGATTAGCAACAGCAGTAGTAGTGGCAACGTAAGTGGAAGCAGCGGCAGCAGCAGTGGAGGATCGTCTCCACAACAGGAAAAAACTTCCAAGAAAGCCACACATAAGAGACAAGTGTCGACTTGCTCTCCAGCAAGTTCTCCATTCTTTCTTCACCCTCCAGAAAACTTGGTAAGTGAAACCCAGAAAGCTGTTGTAGCAAAAATGGCTCCAGCTCCAGTAAATCCAAGTCATGGACACCACCATGTCACGGAACTCATCAATGAATCCCACACACCCAAAATGAAAGGAGGTGAGATTTCTTCCACAGCATCCTCTGCATCATCTTCAGGTTCTCCACCACCAACCCCTCCAGTCCAAAAGAGCTCTTTGTCTCCAGTTGTACCAGAATTCCCAACAAATGCCGACACCAATAAAAACAGCATGAACAATGGAGTCAATAATAAAACGAGTGAGAACACAAATAGTAGTCCTCCACCCGCCAACAACAATGACACGCAGATCAATAATAGTATCAATAATAGTAAAAATGTGCCACCTCCGCCACCACCACCGCCCATGCCTAATTTCTCGGAATTGAATCAAAATGGAAACAACCTGCACATTCATAACAATAACTACAATAACATGCATCATTACAACACAGCAAATGGAAATCTTCACGGAGTCATTAGTGAACTAGAGAGAATGAATGGAAGAACTCACAGTCCCAAAACACCAGACACAGATTTGCTTGATGATAATTTGGAGGGTGAGCATGACTATGAGGTCATTGACGAACTCACAAACCATGTCAGCAGCAATAATCATACGAATCATTACGAATTCAATAAAAAGTTGGCTCGATCCGTCTCAGCTCCTCCTCCTCCGTTGGATCATAATATGAACGGACACGGCTTGTTGGATGAAAAACCAGGAACGCCAACAGTTCCGAGTCATATGTTGAAAAATCTTGGGATGGGGGGAAAACCTGGGGTGCCTTTCATCCCACCACATTTTCCAACGCCAGCTCATGACGCTCTCATTAAACCAAGTGAGTATCTGAGAAGCATTCAGCAAACACAAGGGGGTAAACCAAAGTATGCCACTTCCAATGGAACGAACCTTAACAATAATGCCAATCCTAATGGAGGCATCGTGAGACCTTTGTCAAGAGTTGAAGAGGCTATCAAGGCTCTAGGGGCAACAGATAATCATTTAGGACTGATGTCCCCTGTCCCTGAAGAAACTAACGTGGAAGATGAATTTGAAGAAATCAATCCAGAGAGGATCAATGGCACTATCGTCAACGGAGATGCTGTTGCGAATAAACCCAATGGAAATGAGAATGCAAACCGGGAAAACAATAACAATAATAGCAATAATAATAACAATAATAACATTAATAATAACACAATGCATTACAGCAATGGGCAATGCAAAGGAGGTGGAGTAATTAAGGCTGAAGAACTTTTGGTGAGTTCGGAATATTTTCTATCTTTTTAAAAGTAGGTGATAGTGTATGAGGTTAAGTGTTGAGCATTTTGTATGGTGTTCTTAAATTGTCATAAAAATTGCAGAAAGTCAATCTACGGAAAACTCCAATGAGTAGAACAAAATCTGCTCCACCTTTGGGACGAGTGGTTCCTGATGGAGAGCACCACGGAGTTAAAAACGGACTTGCAAATATTTCGGAGAATGGTAGCAGTCAACATTCAAATCAACAAAATGGCCATGAAATCCTCAAGAAATCGACTAGTGTACTTAACAATAATATGCAAAATGGGGAAATGGGCACCATGTCTCGTCAAGCGGTGATTGCGGAGTTAGCGGAGTCCAGTCAGGTTGGCGGAGTTCGAGAATGGAAGGAAGAACTTCGTCGAAGACAAGTGGAGCAAGAGAAAACTGCCCAGAAGGAAATTGCACAGTATTACCAACCTGTTAATTTCGTATCTGAGGTAAATGTACATGGAAAATACGACTTACAACCCCACTATTTTTCCACCTTAGGACGAATACATTTAAAAACTATTTTGTTTGCTTAGGTTCCTTCGACGGACGTGTCAGGTACTCCGATTCCAGCTTGGAAGCGTCAAATGATGGCGAAAAAAGCTGCTGAGAGAGCCCGTAAAGAGGCAGAAGAGCAAAGAAAAATGGAATTAGAAGCGAAACGAATGGCTTCAATTCCAATGTGGCGACGACAGCTTTTACAAAGGCGTGAGAGCGACGGAAAGTACGCTCAATAGAATTTAATGCAACAAATACATTCAATAATAGTAGGATATATAAATAACTAACCGCATTCTCTGTAGCCTCGTTTACTATCGTCATCAACTTGATTAATACATCTTCACTTTTCTTGAATCCTGAACCGAAAAATGCATATGTAGTAGTAAATGATAAGATATCGTAGAAGATAAAAGTGGTAATATATTTTGTAAAGTAATTTCGTGTTGTAGTTTTAAGTAATAAAAGTAGTAAGTAGATAGCTGTAGATAGTAATATGACACTTATACTGAAGCGTTTTAATGTACGATGTGTAATAGTCAAGCAAACGCAAACGTCCATTTAAGTCAGCTTTCTTACAGTAGTACTGTTTTGTATTATGCTTATAAATATTATTATATATACGTACATACTATACATGCTATGATTAAACTTAAAACATATTCCCTTCTTCAACTGAACTGTGGGTTTGATTGAAGGAGGAAGTTCACTTAATTAAGAGAAACACTTTATACATCTACAAAATACTACGGACGATACTTAAATTACCTTACTACCTTATGTTATAACTAATCTCGCCTGATTCAAATCAAAACCTGAATTTCCAACGGTGCAATGCAATAGACTTCGAATATAATACAACGTTGAAATCACGGCCTTCTGCTTCTTTACATGTGGTAAGAATGAAATAATATTATACATACTTGTTAAACCCACTTGCTGCCTACTTATATAAAGTGCCTAAGAGAAGTATGCCTTTACAATAGTAATATAGCTTTAAAATGCAATTTAATTTAATTTAATGCTTGAGTTTCTTTCGTATTGTGCAGATGCATTGTTGTCATTAAATATTAAAACTTTGAGCCACATCATTATTTTAATGTGATTTTGACTGTATCTGCTTGTGCATTGTGGTGTGAGTGAATTGATGATGATTGTGGGATTCTCAGTCAGAGATTTCCATGCGAGCAATCAATTTAGCGGACTTCTCTTTTGCTTCCTCGTACAGAGTATTGACTTCTTGGATTAGTTTGTTCTTCTTGGAAGAGTCAGTCAGAGAACTGCAGTTTATCAGAACATTACAACGAGCTCCCCAGATCCCCGTCTCGATGCATTTCACACCAACCTTGTGGAAAAAACATTCAACGTATCGATATATTTTATAATATATTTTTATATTATTTATATATATTTTGTGCTTCTGAATGTTAAGCAGAAATCACATAATAATTAATATTATGCACATAACATACAAATATCCGAAGACAGGAATTTTATCAAAACGAAAATGGTCGCATTCCTACTTTATTTTTAATGTTACTACTTTATTAATTAATATTTAGAATCCATTATTGAGTTTACTGAGTAAGTTGTTCCATACATTTAGAAATTTTGTAGAGAAGTAGAAGTTGCGGAAATCTTAGTGTAGATTTATTTTATACCCATGTAATTGTACCCATCTCTTTTGTATAATAGAGATTTTACATTTTTTGTACTACACTAATCAACCACAGCTTGCTACAGCTAAAAAATACAGCTACAACGAATTCTAATGCTTTGTCAACTTCACATTTGCTAAAAACGTCAATAATGGTATAGGTATAAGTTTCCAAATGTCATTTTTTGAGATTTCCAAAATAGTTTCATGCATCAGGTCGTAAATGAAGTAAATATAAAGATTTTATGAGATGATCTTGAAATGGATACGACCAGGATGAAAACAATGAAAGATTGATGCTCATACTATATTTACCCAACGAAGTGAAATATATTACGCTAGCATGCACCCGACGAAAACTTTAATTATTTTCTGTAGTTAAACTTTAAACTGATGTGAGTGCAGGTGAGTTAAACCAGCGATTTAAAAGAGGAAAGTGTTATTATTGTGTAGTATGTGTGTATGAGTGGATAATTTGTTTGATGAGAATGCTAATGTAAGAAACAGAAAATATTTGAGAGATCGCATTTCTTCTTCTTGTTATTGTGGGGAAATGCATTTTACTTTTTGTGCGCTATAACATTATTATAGTACTGTTGTAGATACTGTGTTTAAGTTTTAAAAATTAACTAAGTCTGTGTTTCACGGGATGTGATAATGATAAGTGTGTCTGTACAAGGCGGCTTTCTATATAAACACCTCAAAAAAATCCAATAATTCGATATCACTGAATTCCAAACTGCATATTATAGGCAAAATATCACCACAGCTTAAATCACGTTTCATAAATTCTTTGTGTACTAATAATAACAACCGCGTATGTAATTGTAATTCGAAGATTGTTTATATTTGATACATCTAAAAATTCATATAAATGTAATGCATGTCGAATGATTTGTCTGTGTGTGTAAAAACTCTCCGTGTGAAGAAAACCTATACAATTGTATTGCTATAGCATGTCAAGAGTGATAATGTTATGATAATAATGAATAAAATCTTGATGCATCATGAAAGTAGAGATTAATTTATCCATTTGCATACATACCTGTATATCTGAACGACAATTGGGATTGCCAATTTCCATTATTTTCTCCATATATTTCCACATTGCAGCCAAATGTTGTGCCAATTCAAGGGGAACATTAATCGCATCTAAGAGAGCATTTTGTGCTTGAATCGAATTGGCATCTTTCGTTTCACGGCAAGCATCCTTAAATAAATTAAGTATTAGTATATAGGAATCAGTTTATTACACTTGGCCACAATATACTTACATGTACCTAGAGTCTTTTTAGCACCTTACACACAAACGAAGATTCTTTATTTGCTCATTTGACTGTTTGCAGAATTTTATTATGAATTAAATTACCGTTGCACTCATTTCTGCAACAAAAAACAGTTTCACTTCCATATTCTGTGCAGACATTGACTCTAGATATTTTAGTTCAGTTGAGTTGCCTAAATTATTTTATAATCCATAAAGCATGCCGTATCCATAAACCTTGAGCTCGCAGTTTATTAGGTGTAAAGGATTTATTTGCATTTCGTACTTGAGATTTATTTTGAATGATAATAATAATATTAAAATTCATCATTCATCTCATCACATTATACTGATCATACCAATGCAATGCTTATTTAGTAGTTCAACTTCTCATTTCCATTTTGTAGAAAAAAGGAAAAGTTTTAAGTACCTCGATCGTCTCATTTCGCTTTCGTATTGTTGTGTGCTACTTGACTCTGAATCTATTCCTCTAACACTAAAAGGATTCTCTCACCTTCTTTTTTACCCAAACCCAAATAATAAAGTTTGCAATATTATTTATATGTCTATAACTGCGTCACACTTTTATTCTTGGAAACGTTCAATAGTGCACTTACAACATCAAAAATAATGCCTATCACAGTTTTTTTTACTGTGCAATGTACTTATGTATATATGTGCAATTTAGTGCAGAGAAGAAGCCATAAGGTTTTACCATCACCACAGACAGAGAGAAGAATCGTGGTGGTAGTAAAGTAACTAAAAGTGAGCGTAAAAGTTGGTGCAGCTAGCTGAAAGATTAATTGTGAGACACCCTCTCTGACTTTAACTGTAAATGACAAAAGCATTATTGGTTAGAGTAAGAGGAGCACAAAAGTTTTGCTGCTAAATTCTTCAAAGAAATGATATTTTGGAATCAAGCCAAGCGAAACTAATCCAAGCCTGAATTTTTAAGAAGGGAAACAATGAGAAGCTTAATAAAATTTTGAAATTGTTAAACAAACTTGGAGGATAGTTGGATAAGTGTTTCAATTTGCAGTGTGTACAGTTATTTAGTAATTTTCTCATCGTCTATAATGTCATGATGGGAAAAGTAATGATAATAATAATGATGGTGATAGAATATCTAACACTGCTGCTATTATTAAAGCAGATGAATGTGCAGAGATTTCAAGTGCAAAGTGTAGTGCAGAGCAGCAAGGTTTGATACAGATATGGATGATAAGAATAATAAGAAAGAGGTAGACTTAGTAATAGCAAAATTAATAATAACGAACCACATATAATTCAAAAGCCTTCGTGTCTGCTTCGACAAGTGGAAGAATTTTCTCTACAGCTTCATATAACGGTCCAATGATTTCTCTCATCTGCTCATCCAAGTGATCCCATTGTCGCTTGCCAAAGGTGAGCAGACCAACCATGCTCCCTAAAGAACATCCCTGCATTCACACAATTAAAATCTATCACTGTTTCATCAATTATCCCAAACACAGTCAAAACAAATCCTATCTACATGTCTGAGTTATATAGGTACTACTGTAGTGTCATATCTATAGATTTTTATTAGGTACCCCAAGACTTTGGGTGGCAGGTGAACGGCTCACGTGAAAAGGTATGCTTTCGCATGCCACTCACTACAGCCACCAT
>JAQFYB010004367.1:0-16493 GCA_034694085.1 Pogonognathellus longicornis
TGTTCACTCTTTATGTGTATGTGTGTACAGAATAATATATCCGATACTTTTTTATATTCCGTTTGCAAGGGTTTATTTAGATCACACTTCGTCTGTATATCCCGATGTAAATATTTGCAATTTTTCAAAGAGAGATGAATTGCAAAGCTGAATATTGGTTTGAAAGGTTTGGATTGGATTGATAGTGTATAGAACTCCCCTTTAGTTTCACACTTGCTGTCTAGGTCTCACTGTGGCACTCTTCTCTAATCCGAAAGTTTTGACAAAGACAACTTACACTTGAGTTGTAAGTTGAGGAGCTCAGAGTTGCGACATTACATGTCACACAGGCCGACAAGACACGACCTGACACCCTCCTCCGTTGCTTTACCTCTTGTCGACTCTGTTCTGTGTATATATTGCTAATGGTGTTATATATAGCTGGAGTGTTGGGAACATGTGATGTATTCCTCTATAGACACACTTCAATATTATCATTGGCCTTCCCTCCAGCATCCCACTGACAAAACTGACACGGAAAGAATGAAGAGGAGAGACGAACACAGAAGAGGAGGGAGACAATGAAGAAATTGAACTAAAATTAATGAAAGTTAGCTGATTTTGAGCGAGTGAGCTTTCTTTATACTTATAACTAACAATAATGGTGTCATATACTTTTGCAATGCTCCTATGTGAAGTATACAGTTATATTACATGGAGAGACGCAGGAAGGAGGCAGTCATAAGTCTTGCAGACAAAGAATGTCTCTTTCTATCTACAAACTTATAAATCTCTCTAAAAGATCTATTTATCTATAAGCTTATGTGCACTTTATGTATGAGTATCTCAAACTTTAACCGTTTGCGTCTATATGTGTAAGTAAAGTACTAACATTCGATAATAAATCTATAAAGATTTTGCAACTATAAAACCTGGGGGTATGCAGTATAGATTTTATTTTATGTTATACAATATCATGTACGAGTAAATATTTCTACATAGAATGTCTTGTGTAGTACCTTTTCGTTCTAGTTTTCTACTACTTGCTTGCTATGTATGTACACTCCATGGATTTGTTCAGCATACTATCTAACATTCAAAGTCAATCTTAGTAATATAGAAATATTGTACGTGTTGAACTGCTAGATAACAGAATGAGCTTAACTCTGGTCGAGTCGACACTCACATTCAGTCGTCATCATGCATTAGCCAAACTCAAAACTTTTCTTTGGCCATTTACATGAAATTTTCCAAATCTGTATGCTTTATGAGCGTTGTACTACTAGTATTTATTTGTGTGTACCTACTTAGTACATACACAGAATTGCAGAAGTTTCTGTACAAACATTTTATGAAAGCAGAGTCTATAAGTTTATCCTCGAATATTTTTATGTTATGTAGTAAAATTGTGTCACATAAAAAGTAGAGTTGAAGGAAAAGATGGGATCCACGTAAACATTTTTGTTGTGTTTCTATATTCTATGATTCCATGTGAATCTCTCAAAGAAAAAACAATCTATGTAGGTATATGAATTTTTAAAAAACAGTATACATAGTTGAAATCATTTCCACAACCTTAAATTGTAAACTAAATTTTTAAACTAATTTTTTAGTTAAAGGCTGTAGGTATAACTGAGGCTATAATGGTCATGGTAGTAATTATTAATTTGTTGAAAGTATTATTTTGTATTCAAAGAAAAATTGACATGTAATGATTAAAGTACTACTACCAATACCAATATGCAATGTACGTATTTTTGCCCACGCTTTTTGTTAATCATGCTGACAGTAGAAATAGAGAATTAAAAATTAGATGAATTGTGTAATTTTTCACTTTCAAAAAAGCTTTACTTATCGCTACCTACATAATATGTATCTGCCATTAAACTCAGAGTAGTATAGTTGTTTTATGCAGCAAGGAACTAAAAAAAGTGCTACCCTTTCGACATGACAAGATAAGTAAAGTAGTAACTCGTAAGAATTGTAAATTGAAGTCGACATGAGTTGCGTTAACTTACCATCAGCCAAGGCAAGGGCGACGTTGACCAACAAAAGGAATCCAAATGAGGAGAACGTGACTGTGAACTTCTTGAGCCGCATCCTTCAGACTGCTCTTCTTCCTGTGGGGAGACACAAAATAACAAAAACACTCAGAACACAGTGGAATAGAACAACTCAACTCAAACACACACACAACACATCTCAACAGCCTCAACAACGCAACACACCACAAACAAAGTATATTAACAACCCCACAATACAACACAGCACCTTTCATTTCATTTCAAATCTCATTTTCCATTGCTTTTCAATTCATTACAATCCATTATCCTCTGCACTCTGTGTACAGTGTACAACCACCACATCACCCTTTTCTCATCTTCTCACCACATTTACAAACCTCCGTGGTGAGTTTTTCTATTCAATTCACCTGTCGTGTCTCTTCTTTCAGTTTCTTCATTATATATCAAAATCCCTTCCCTTGTAGTAAATGCTAGTCAAATGCAATCCAAATCTTCCTAACTAAACTACTGTATACTGATTCGGAGACGTTAACAACACGTCGGCTAGGCAGTTTGTCTCTTTCTTTCTTTCTCGCTCTCTGTAAAATAAAATGTGTCTGCATCACCGGCAACAGTTTATCATGTCTTTAGAACCTACTAAATAATATTATTATTTGTGTATAACCAAGCAAACTCATCATAAACCTTTTTATCGCTGTAACTATCTATGTGCATTATAAGTAAATCCAACCAAATCCAACCAAGTCCAGTAGTCATAATATACTTTGTTGAATTTTTTATGAAGCTATATACAATATATTATTGCATTGCATTGCATTCTTCGTTTGTATTATTATTATTATTCGTATCATTATTATTATTCCACCGTCTCGTGTAATTCAACCAGACTCAACTTTACTAGTACAGTACTCGGGGAAAATGATTCATGCAGAACTAACAGCCACTGAACTCAGGTTTCCCTAACTAAGCATAAACACTCCATTTAGATTTACCAAAGCAAGCTAATCCAACGTAATGGCGTAATAGTAGCAGCAGCAAGTAATTCTTGTGGAAATAATTCTCTGACTGAACTCTGTCTACGTATCTCTCTACAAATAGTTAGAACAAATACAAATAATAATGCTGTATATAATGTAGTTTAGCTTTCCTCTGCTAAATGCTTGTAAATGCTACTACATATATTCACAGGGTAAGTCGAGTCGAGTCATAATAAAGTATCTGTGCAGTCTAACAGTCTGAAATACTGAAATCTTTTCCCTTGTCTGTCTTCATTATCATAAAGTAGTGTACATTGAGTAATACTCCTAGACTATATACTAGCAATAGTAACTTGCAAGTCTTGAAACCCTTCACACTTCATTGTACTTGCTACTTGATGTTGGTGAATTGCCTAGCTAACATGTTGTCGACAAGCCATAAAATTTCTAAACAGCTTACACATGCAGTCTGCACTCCACAGAAGAATCTCGAACGATAAGAATAATATTGTAGAGTGTAATGTAATGACATGAGCCAAGAAAACACATACTTTACATTTACAAGAACTCTGTAGTATTCCTTAAGGCTATTTTATAATGTAATGTATGTATGCGTACGTATATTATAAATATTTTGCTTTTTCCTTCATTGGTATACAACAAAGTGATATTATTATTGTAAATTCAAGATTGCAACTAAAGGTTTTCTCATCATGTATTATGTATAGCTAATGTAGCTAAGATGTTTTGTTTAGGTTTGTGAAGCATTACTTGCTTTCGTTTAGTTTTCGAGGCATATGCCAAAGCAGAGCTGTAAGCAAAGGACTGGGAAACTGAAAACAAAACAATTCATCCATCCTTTGCACTCGAAGGCAGTCTCTTCCTCTTGAGTAGTACTAGCATCAACATCAACATCATCAGAAACATTCCGATTGCAATAGTAATAATGAATGTTCTCCTTTGTTTTGTTTTCCATGCAAAGAATTTCTGACTTGACTATCTTTCGATCTATCTAATCATTAATGAGTTTCGCTCTTTGCCGAGCTCATTCAACAGTCTCTTTTTATACTCGAGAATGAAAGATGCAGCAGCTATTCACCAAAGAATTCTTATTCCACGACTCAAGAAGGAAAAGCTCAAGTATCTTTGTATTGTGTTACAAATACAAATTTACAATGCTATATAGATACATACACATGAACCCAGCATTTATTTTGTATTGCTTCTATATATGTGTACAACGACAATAGTATTAGAATTAGTATATATATCTAGCTTTATAAATACTTTTGAAGTTCCATCTTAAGGTATTGATGAATACTTAAAGTTAAATTCGTTTGTGATATACCAGCTGTAATAATATCTCAAAGTTACTTACGTGTGCATGATTGTAATGAAAATAGTTTAAAGTACTAGCTCTCCCGAATAATATATACAAATTGACTGATGAAAATGAAACGGACAGAAAGAAGCAAAGTAGGAGGGAGACTAGACTACTAAGTAAAAGAGAGCGACATAGGAACTTCAGTCCGACTCAATTCAGTTGTATATATAATCTACAAACTAGTGCTAAGAAATGTTTTGCCCCTTTAGGCTGTTTTCTTATTGTTGGGGCGCAGCCAATAAGTGCCTACTACTATTACAGTAGTTTACTATTTACAACTTTACATCCATTAGGTGCACACATTTCAAAGCAGGCAGCAAAGCAAGATTGTATTGGTATAAAGTGCCACAATGCAAATGTAGAGATACCTTTACTATATAAAAAAGTGTATAGGTACTAACAATAAGTATTAAGGTATTAACATACTTGTAATGTAATGCAATATGTATTTGTACATTGTACGAATAAAAAAGTTTATAGTACACACAATACACGGTGATAGTTTTGATAGTCATAAATAAGAATACTAACTAGATGTATTACATCTTGTGCGGCTTGTATGGAAGGATGTAATCAAATGTAATGCAATAATAGGATGCTGTGCTTTGTGTAGTAAAGTAAGTAGTTGGTAGGAGTATGGGTTGAAAAGCTGCTCTTCTTTCACAATACGCATTGTGTGTGTAGAGTTCAATTCAAACGAGACGACAACCACCGCTGTGAGAACTAATGAAACGCACTAATTTTATTGTAATTTATTCACGAATCACTGGAGAAGTGAGACACTTGGACAGGAGTGTTCTTCTTGTAGTCCATGTTTAATTGCATTGCTCTGGGACTTTGGGAGAGAGCGTGAAATGAAAATAATTTGCCCCCACATGACTGTATATAGGTATACTAAATTTGTTAAGCCAAAAGGTAGTAATTTCTTTCATGGGTACAAGCATTTTCCTATATACGCAGACTGGATGTAAGTGAACCATATGTTAATCGTGTCAACAATCCATTCCTGGTGATAAGAAATACCTACATAAACTTCAAAAGGCCATATCAACAAGTGAGTACTTTTCCACCTGGTTTTAAGCTTTTAGAAAATGTTAACTAAGAAACTATATTAATACTTAGTGGTAAACACCTTTAAATACTGAAGATTTTTAGCAACTTGACCTGAATTTGTTTTGTAATAACGAAAAACGCAGGTGAAATAAAATTACAGTTAACGTTACAGTATTATACAAGTATGTGTAATTATTGAACTCAGAAAAATTCGAATTGACTATGAAAGCGGAAGTCTCAAAAGAGACAAGAATTGGTAGTTAGGAGAAAGTTAATAAAATGGGAATGCTGGAAGTAAAAACGGGATGATTTGAAATGAAAAGTAAAACGTAGCAAAGGATTTATTTTGATGTGTACGTGTAAATACAGAATATAAATCCTTAAAGTATGGGACTGTATAGAGAATTGTGAGACTAAAGTTAAAGTTGTAGCAGGACTGTAGAACTGAGTGTAACATAGAACGGGTACTTGTACAGTTTGAAACAGAAATAATGTAGTGTGACTCCAACAACAAAATCATTCTGGATCAATACGGCATCATAAAAGTCAGCGAGAGAAACTTTTCAGAGGAAATTGCTTCAGTTGACTACACCCCTCTCTGTTAGAAAGAGCGAATAAAAACTGTTTATGAATTTTATTTGACAGGAAAATCTTTGCTGCTATTTATATGTACAAATGCTCATTCCTTTGTCACAGATACATTTCATTCCCAATATAAACTACTAAAAGGAACAATCTGCGACTCTAAGTCAAAACTTGACAAAGAAAAATAAAGCAAGTCGAAATTGTAAAAATTCTACTTTTCCTTTTACTCAGTCGTCAGCTTCCGGGAACACGACATTGGAGCATAATAGAACCTGTTAAATTATTAACTTTTACTTTCTCCTTTATGAAAAGTACTCCCGTTAGTAACGAACAGTTTTCTCTCCACGGAAAAACTTAGCAAGAGTCTGAAGACCAGAGAACTACTATATAGCGCAATAAAATTTTGTCCACCCTACCTACCTACTATTTTATGTGGAACATTACATGATTACACACTTTCTCTTGTATTCTATTTCCTTCTATTATAAAAAACGTCTCGGCATTTTTCTACTTTGCTCTACACTTACCTATAGTACCTTAGAACCTATCTACACTATACATAAAACTCTCTAGTTTGCGTACGCACTCACACATACTCAGAAAAACACCAAACATGTTTTTATTTTCAGCTCCCAAGGAGAAATCATAATCACGAGCTTTCTCCACACAAAACACAACTCAAAAAACACGACACCCCTTTTATTTCAGTCACACTGGAATCCGCGTGTGTGTAACAGTAACATCCCACAGCTTGTAATAGTACATACTCCTATAAGCCGTTTGCACATAAAAACATAATACCACTCGCTCTAGACACAACAGACACCCTGAGAAAACACAAGAATCTAAATTCTAAAATCATGGCACGGCAATTCACTGCCAGTACTTTATTTTATACTACCACTCTATACTACTATACCCTACAGTAACTACAAAGGAACTGATTCTGCCAGTATTACAGTAAGACTAAGGAAATACACACGAAATTCTGTGTACCTTGTAATTCATTTTTTTACGTGTCGCATAAATTACAAGTCCGGAAAAGAGAGCATGTTGAAAAACTCCATAGAGCAAGGCAAACGAACAACTCACCGACTCAACTCTTGTAAAGCAAAGTCTTGGGAAAGAGCGAGACCGAGACGAAATTAATAATAAATAAAGATGCTGACACCAAGACAAAAACACAACCAAACCCACCTCCACTATACAAAGTGCCCAACCTATATATTATTGCAAGCTAGGCATACATACACACATACCCTTGTAGTACTTGGGCACTTGTAGTGTAGTACATGTTACTATAGTATACCACCTTTATTTTACACTCTGCTTGCATGGCTCATTGTACGTACATTGAACGAAATTGCTGTATCCGCGTGTGTAAGTGTGTTGCTGTTGCTAACTAAACTAAAGTCCAAGTTCAAAACTCTCCACACACATACAAACACTATGGGCTGATATAACAACAGACTTTGTTCTCAGCCGATACATGTGTAAAATATTAGTATGATGTTATATAGGATGACGCAGCGAAGAATAGCACTAGCAGTATGTATGTACATTGTAAAAGTAAAGCATAGCAAAATGTTATGATACGCACAATACATGTAGAACATACACATGATTTTTCTTATGGCTAATTGTCACGCACCACAAAAACAACTCTCAACACTCATGCAAAGGCACTAAAGTCTCAAACGACAGACAGATTACTACAGGGCTCTTCTGTAGTAGTAATGTACTACTTGTGTGTTGAATTGAAAGTATTGTACTACACGTTCCTTTTGTGGCTCTCAACACTGTAAGTGCCTGTATTGTAAGTAAACGCAGATATTTTACTAGAATTTCCTTCATTTTCATCTCTCGCCTCTACTCGACCTCTATACACTTACACTTTTTACTACTGTTGCTCATGGCATGTTCATTATGGAATCTATAGGTGTATCTTTGTGTTTGTATACATATAGAATCAAGCTTTGTATTGGTTCATGTGTAATGTGTAGGAAAGTATAGGAAGAACATTAGAGTATAGTTGGGAGCATGTAGTTGGCAATTTTAGTGAGTTTCCTTATTGTTAGTTATTTGGGTATTAGAGTAAGTAAGACTAAAGGTTGTCGTTTCGTTTCGTTCTCCTGCCATCGCATCTCGTCTTGCTTACTGCCGACTGTCGTAAAACCCGTGAAAGCGTGCAAACGCCAAATGCACAAATTTCAGGCATTTGTTCTCATCAAAGTCACAACAAAAAGAGCATGTTACACAACCGTATAAAGCGATTCCTACTAGTAGAACATAAGGACTCAGCTCACAACCCAATTTTGTAACTCGTTAAACTCCAAATTTCCAAAGATATTTTAACATTCGTAACACAATAGATTAAACTTTATGTAAAGCCTCTCCAGGTAATACTACCAGCTATAATACGTGAAACATTTTTACAAATTAGTACACAAGGTATACATTTTGTACACACGTCATGTGCGTACAAATTAAGTGTGATTCCTCATCCTATGTTTTATTTAAACAAGTACAATACCTAGATTAGATAGGAATTTTAGATTTACTAAACCATTTTCTGTTCTAAACTGTCTGTATTGTACATGTGCTTAACATACAGTAAGTTAAGAATTACCTAGATAAGTAGGTATTTAAATCGAATAAGTATCACAAATAAATCTAATTACCTAGGTGTGTATTTAATTATTCAAAGGATAATTTTAAACATTCTTTGATATATTTTCACACAAAAATTATTAACCATGTATACGAATGGCAGGTTGTTCGGGAGCTTCTTCATGTTATTTAACAAGTATTGCATCTAAAAATTAATAACAATTTATCAATTACTATTGCTAATATTGGCATGTCATTTCCACTTCTACTCAATTAAAATACACAATTTGAGTCATGAACTGCAGTAGGTAATAAATATTTCAGCATAAAATATACAAATCTTCAACTGAAAACGATTACAACTGTATTGCAGTATAGTGCAGTAATAATTAAGGGATTTCACTATTAATAACGAGCAAAGAACCCTGAGTAATAAGTATTTATAATAATGATTTTTCAAAACAAGGTTTCGAGAAAAAAGTATGATTTTGATGATTAAACTCTTTAAGTCACCTTTATAGAAAAGTTTACCAAATACATATTTATATACTGCTGCGGCATACAGCATAGCATTGCAAATTTTGAGTTGATTTCCCAATACAAAGTCCACCTTTGCTTTTATTACCATTCACATCCCGTGGTGTACTTAACTTAATTCAAATTCAGTTAAATGAGAAAGGCAAGCTATGGTAATTACTGTAAAGATGATAAACGCTGAAAATGGGATATAGGAATAGGAATTATATTGCTGTGAGTGTAATTACTCTACACAATAAACAACATCGTGGGTAGTAAATAAGTGACAGAATGGTCTGAACTTTGTCATTAAGGCAAAAGTAAGTCTGTAGGTCTCTCAATAAAACGAAACTGTAGTCGTAGTTGTAGAAAGGAAGCACACACAGCAACTTTTCTTATTTCTTGTTATAATCATTGCAAATTGTTTCCAATTCCTATTTCTAACGACTCTGCATACAGATATAGGCACTTGGGTAGCTACTAGTAGCTACATTCTCTCACACAGTGTAATATTATCAGCTTATGCTTGTCATGAGGATGTGCTACATGTAAAATAAATCTCTTCACTATAAACAACAACTTCCTATACGTATACTTAGTCCCTTATACATAAATCCCTTTATGTCTTCCTACTACACCCGAAGACTGTTGTTAAGTAAATGAGAGACTCCAAAAGAACAAGGAATTCTCATGCAGTTCTCCCTTTAAATACTACAAATACAGATATAAGCAAACTTGTACAATGTAACTGCAATACTTTTGATTATACTAGACACAGGTAACTAGTATCTATGTGCGTAGCAACTATCTACATGTATTCTATTAGAGATTGGTGGGACGACCTAGTGCTTTTACTGTAGGAGACATTAGTACACATTTGGCATGGTAATGTACCTTTGGAAAAGGGTGATTGGCATTACTCCGCCAAATCACAGTGTGTTCATAGTACATAAAAGTATATAAATGTAAATGTGGTGCTCTGTGTTACGATATGCGAGCATTGGTATTTACAATCAAGTGAAAGTGACTGTGACTTGTACGCGATAGAGGTACTTTAGGAGTCGCAGTGGCTTTAACGAAGTACCTACACAAATATAATAGGTACCTTTTCTTTTCTGCCTATAGAAATTCACATATATAAAAGTATGTGGGAAAGTAAGAGACGGAAACCGATTGTGCATTGCCCTGGCCTGGCTATGGCTTGGTTGGTTGATGCTACTGAGATTATATGAGATGAGATGCAATGAAATCTGGCTTCAGTTTGGCATGGCATACGCTCCTTTCCAGTTCAGTTGAGAAAATAAGAGCACACTTTAACTATGACATAAGCGTCCGAGTGCGGTAGGCAAGTGGAACATTAAGCGAGAAATACGATCCTCTATTTCTACCGAATTATCAATTAGCTTTCTCTCTACTACTGTATATGTAACATACTACAAAGTCCATATACTCCTGTACTGCGTGTTGCGTAATATTCAATGTATAGGAGAGTGTTACCTTCTACTAATACTTCTTACACAGAGTGTCTTACACATAACAGGCGGAAAGTAAAAGTAAGACGAGAATAGAATAGGGCTAGTATCTTTGTGTAGTAATTTTGTTCGTGGAGGTTATATATTGTAATACTTGCCCAAGAAATGTTTTTATCGTAGTTAAGGGTGAATATAACCTTTCCAGATGATACCCGGCTGGTGTATAATGCACTATGATGAAAGTAAAGCTTAAGAATTTCTTCGGAGATATTAGATACCTAACTGTAACCTTTGTGCTAAGATTATATACGTATGTATATGTAGAGTATTAGGTATTTGTTATATTGTGCGATTATTATAAACTATTATTATTATGTATAGCCTGAGTAGACTTGTTATTGTGCTACTACATATATAGGGAAGATGGAAACAGTGGAGTGAAGCTGTGGAAAGATTTGGCGTACCACGAAACCCGAATATAATAGACTTTGGCTTTGCACTATAATATTATTATTAACTGAGATTGTAATGCAGAAATACGTGTAATAGTATAAACTATAAACTACCTAAGTATATTATTATTATGGCTTTTTCATGAATGTTCTTGTTATACATGCTGTATACATAGAGCAGTGGGTTATATAAGTAGACACTGATGCGAATAATATATAAGTAGTTCACAGTGTGATACAATTTTTCTTGCTTTCTTCCAGTAGTAGTTGGTAGCCTACTTAAGTTGACTATCTATGCAAAGTTGCAAAGATAGTGGTAGGTCGTTGTTGGTGGAGTTAATAATGTTATAACAATAGCAGAATGAAGTCTTTCGAATTTCTTTCGCCTCAGGAATTTTTTGTTGAGACAGAAGTTTGAGGATACTTCATCCCATGCAAAGGACTTTACTCGAGCATGAAATATTCGCAGATAAATGAGTTTTCATTATGTGCTTGTTTTTAAGTTCTTACTAGCTATATGTTCGCAGTGAGCAATCAAACTTGCAAAAATCTTGAACAATCCGCAGCTCTTTACTTTCATATCAAAGCTTAAATTTTAAAGCAAAAATTCGACCTATAAATACTGTAATATAAATATTTACACCTAGAGAAATTATAAATAAGCTTCGTTCTAGTAAAATCCGAAAAAATCATTGTTTTAATGAAATAGATCAGTAAGTAGTTTTAAAATCTGTAGGATTAAATAAAGTTTCGTTGCTTTCTTGACTTTTTCATACAGCTGTGCCTTGAGCTGCAGCAAAGCATCTGCGAGTCTATATAGTTAATTAAAAATACATTATGGGATTTTATGTTAGTTGATGGGTTTTTGTGGCTGCTGCAAAAAAGACCAGTTGATTGTAACTACAAAATAATGATGAAATCGAGCAGTCTAAAAGTCTAACGTGTAACCCCTGGGTTACATACAATCGTCCAATTGGACATGTTTGTTGCGAAATTCGTGCTTCATACATCAACGCACAGAGGAACATATGGCGAGTAGAGGAAATTCTCACGGATCTAATTGCATACTATATTATAGTCTTTGGTTTTTGTAATCAGTTCACGATAGCACTCACAACACACAAGTTTCAAATAATGTTACTTCTACTATCTGACGATCGAACCAAATGCCATGCCACGTTGCTAAACCTACTCGGCAGGTTTGAAATTTAAATTGTAGGCGGAGTGACCTAATGTAAAAGAAGCGTATAAAACTGTTTTGTATACGAAACATTGCAATTTTCTAATCAAAAGCACGTAAATATGTCAATAGTTTAATTTTCCTCAAACTACGTGAGACAAGCTGCGGGAAATTACTAATGAAGTTTGCCATTTTTACGATGATTCACTTCAACCGTGAAACTTGTAACTATTCCCCGTACAATTTTGTGCACCTCATTAAACAAACCCGTGTAAAAGCAGCGCAGGGATATTTACACATTATTATATTATTCTTCCATATAGTTTTGCATTATCCTTAGTGGTTCATTCCACAAAAAATCATTTACACTTAAAGTACATTACATACATACAGTAATATACGAATACATAGTTAAAATATACGTGCAAGATTTTCAGACGAATAAATAACTTGAATTCTGTTAAAACTAAAGCAAGTTGAGAGTTCAAGTTCAGGCACAGGCGAGACTGGTATTAATAATATTTGGGGGAAGCGAAGGATTTATGAGAAGAAATTACAATAATTGTAGCGCCCTTGTATTATATTATATTAGCTTACACCGACAGCGGATAACAAATTATGACCTGAGTTTTTTCCCCACTGACTTGACATGAGTTAGCCTTCCCTTAAGTACATACATTGGAAATCTCATACAAATAAACCAAACAAGTTCAATCGAATCGTGCAGTTTTCAACTATAGTACTTTTGTATACTACACACGCATTATTATGTATCTCCTGCTCTCTGTGTGTACGTCGAATTACTTGTCGGTTTGACTTCACTTCACTTGAGTTTGTTGTGAGTGCACCTAATCATAATTTATGTCTTGATGTCCAGCCCAGATAACTCGATCTGTGTGTTCCATCGTTTTTTCTTTTGTCAGACTCTCAAACTCATGCACAAAGCACAATGCGCAACATAAGGAGAATTTCGTGAACTGTGTTTGTATGTATGTGAGTGTGTGTGGATCAAATCATAAAGACTTTGTTCACTGAAGGAATATAACTATAATATAATGCGAGTATACAAAATAAAGAGCATTGAAAACTACTTAGGTATATTATGACCTGCTAGCATACTACAGTGTAGTAACGCTATAGTAATGTAAGTTCAGGGCAAATGAATCCAATCTTAGTATATATCCCAAACAAGCCAACAGCCAAACACTAAAAAAGCAATACAAATAATTTGCCCTGAAGCCCTGACACAGCAATCCATTTTTTAGACTGATAATATAAAACAATCGTATAGTGGAAAGATATAGAGATACATACGAATATGTGAAAGTTTAATCAGTGTTACCATTAGGAGATGATCTCAGATCGTGCAGACCGAAACAATGATTTTCATCATTGACCAAGCTATAGTAAGGGTCGTGAATTCCAGTCCATTATATTTTTATACATCACATACATGCGTTGTAAATATATACCGTGGCAATAGTACAAGATAAGCTACCAAAACGAGATTCTTCCCTCAGAGTCAGAAATAAGCTCCTTGAGCGTAAATACCAAGTTGTCCAAGTATATAAAATGCACATACTCCATTTACAAATTCGATTCATACTTTTCTGCGTAGAAAAGCTCAATGATATAAAATCTAGCAAAATTTAATAACACAGAATAAACATAAGAAACAGAAGAAAAACAGACGAATCTGATTACAGCAATTTAATTAAAATTGAATATAAAATATAGTTTTAATTAAGTGGGAATTACCCCAGCAATTTCATGCTGTTAATAATTTCATTATTACATGTGCAATTTATTTTTTAACTTTGTTTGTACGAACGCACACAACACAATCAAATCCTGGTAGTAACTCTCAACGTAATTGTTACAAACAATGAAATACAAAAGCCGGCAGAACAAAACCTAGATTTACGAGGGTGAGTCTTCGCATTATCCAATTAAAAGAAGCTATTGACATTTAAAAGTTATTCCAAGTTTTTTTCTCCACACTCAAGGAAAATGATTGCCCATTAAGTTTAAATTATTTTCAGAGCTCATTACTGCAGTTCAGAAATCTTACTCCCATCAATTCACTCATGTTCCTGTAGCTTTAGCGTAATGGGAAAATATCAAAATATTTATTTATTATTATGACTTCATTTAAGCGGATAATGATAAATTAGAGTTTGTTATAACCCTCTGTCCACATTAAGCTCGAAAAACGCCTTTGAAAACTTCCTTTGACTGCACACACACACACACACTTACACACACACAAACAGACACACGGGAGATAATCATGTTCTGTATTTTTATCTTGCTCAATCTTGCACTTACATATTCACATACCTACAGACATGAATACATTACTTAACAATACATTGAGCAACACAATGGTGTAGTACAGAACGCAATAAGATACCATTACTATACATACCACCACACACCAATGGCTCGTTTAACTCGCTTCCATGGACAATCAAGTCTGGCACAGTGAAAATGAACTGGTGGCCAGCGGCAATATCATTACAATACAATAAAGTCGGTATGTGCCAGCCAAACCATGCACTCTTATATTCGTTCACTCCAAGCCACTACAACTATATATGCTATGTAGGTAAAGCTACTATTTCTACTACTTCAGAAACTTAGGACAAAAAACTTTTCCGAACACTAACAACAAAGGCAGCAGCACGACGACAATATAATAGCGAACAACATTCTCGGTAAACTCTCATAAAATGAATTTAATGCACTAAATTTGACATATGCAACATTTTCAGCGCTAAATGTGTTTATGCTGCTTCTACAGACATTATTATATTAAAATGCATTACATACAGTACTGTGTTATCAAATAATATAGGAATGTGTATCAAATTTCTTGTATCTTTTATATTATTTTTGTATGTAAGTGTGTAAAGTATAAAATGTATAGTAAATACAAGTATGCCTATGGTATAGTGGTGTTTGCTATATTAGTATGTTAGTATATGAGTGTAATAATGCAATAAGGCATAGTACAATCGAATTTTGATGCGGAATGTCTGTATTGTATATGCAGTTGGTTATTACCCAACTTTTGTAAATGCAAGAGTCTGTAGAGTGTGTATATTTTATGTAGTTCACGGGTAGAGATGATAAAAGGCGACCAGAGACCAGCAGACGGTCATTTTCAGTTTACCTTAATACCATGCTCTAGAAAATTGCTTGCTTGTATTTCACAGAAATGTAGTAGAGGGGCAATCATCATCACCATAATAAACCATCACCACATGCATCGTAGCAATAAATGATTCATGATTCACGTTCGTTTTATCAAAATATTTCATTTTATATGCAGAGTCTGTGGGGTTTTGGCTATGTGTGTATTCATCGTAGAAAAGTATTTTAGTAATACAAGTCCCTAAGTATTCCTTTTTTAGGTATGCTTCAAAAATTGCCCTTAAAATTCATAACATCTATATTTTCAAACAACATTTTCAAAATCTTGCCAAAGTATCTGTATTTTACATGTTGGTATTAACAATGTTTGTGTACCTATACATTGTTAATGTTAATGTTAATATATGTATTCAATTGTAACCTACTTTGTATTATTTTGTGAAAATTTACGATATAATGCATAAATACCAAACGGACCCAGAAGTCGCAGGCAGAATCGATACACTTGTATTTGGCCCCGAAACTAATTAATTGTATCTGCTGTACTTAAATTTGTATGTATCATGTATCCGTCCGTATTACGTATTGTCCCTCAAATTAATAGCATAACCTACTGCGTTCAGTCTCATTCAATCCTTTCTCTCGCTTGCTCTAGCTATTAAATACACGCAAATGCAATCTCTACTTTCGATCCAATGCGTCCAACACACAATTTACAGCAGTGCAGTGTCCAGCAACAAGAGAACATCATAGTATTCCGTAAACAGTCTACGATTTTACTCAGACAAATCAAATCATTTACTTAAAATTGGTTCGTGTATAACTAGAGACCACACCAGACTAGAACCATTAGAGAACAAGGACTACTGATACATTTACTTGGCCATAATAGGTTAAAATTGGAGCAAGGCGAGCAATCGACTACACGAAACAAGGAAACGCAGTGATAGCACAGTTGTACAAAGTAGTTGTGAAATGATTGAAGCGTTTACACAGAAAAATCGCCATTCGCTCGTGTGATGAACTTGTACAGCGTGTTCAGAAAGTCACGCTACGTGCATTAGTCCTACTCAATCTCCCACACTCGCCTATGCATTAAATCGAC
>JAQFYB010004368.1:0-16493 GCA_034694085.1 Pogonognathellus longicornis
TCTGTTCTATTTATACATAACATGTATTTGTGCATTACAGTATCTGCAGTGTATTCCATAATATAATTTATTGGACTAACTATTTGACAAGAATGACTTTTTGATGCACTGATTACCCATTACCGATGCATTGGATGTAATTTCTATAAAAACCCCGCCAATGACTTTGGTGGAATTATGGTTTCAACCGATTTACACGACTGGTTAGATTCCGTCATAGAATAACCGAATGAGACTGAGGTAGCCGTAACGGGGCTGTGCGGTATAATGGTTACTACTTACAATTAGGGAGAGTCATAAGTGTAAATCTTGGTAGGAAGGGAGTTTATTTGCAAGTTGTGTAGGGATGCACTTGCTGTGTTTAGACTCAAATTGAGACTGTGGAAATACTTGTGCTGCACAGTGAGTTCTGTACAGACTGTACACGGAGATAGAACATGTTCGTTCTACCTGGCAACCCAATCGATTTTTCTCAAGGCTGCTTTTATGTTTCGACAATATTGAAAGCAGAGAGGTATTTGACTACCTTAGCTTTGCAACTACAGGAAGGTCTTTTGAAATATTCATAGCACTTTTCTGTATTCATCATGCCATACCTCGCTAATCTTTCCCTGTCTCATTTTCTGATCAACTAATAAGCACATGGATAGTAGCCAAGTCCAACATCTTCTACATGCACTACTTATACAACCATTGTAAACCCAGCTGAGACGACACTTCCCATCTACTTACAAACACTTCGAACACACACATAATATTTACTAGTCACTAATTCCTAATTTACTAATTACCTTGCAGCCCTTCATTTCATAACCATGCGCTAATATATTAACAAATTATTACATCTCCTGTTTGTAAGCATATTACATCTATGTAAGTAGCACAAGTGATAATATGCAATACCTTGGTTGCAAAATGCAACAATAATGAACTCATAGCTATAGGTACATTGGGTCTGCATAGTCATAGTCCTGTGGAAGTATTAATGGATAATGGAGACAGTGATACTTTTGTGGATGTGAACTAACACCCTTCACAGCTAATTTTGCCAAACTTCCGGTTCTATTTAAAGCTGAGCGGAGCTATTTAATTTTGTGAGTGTCGATGGTCATTGATGAAAATGAATGATGACTTGAAGTTGTTTCTGTGGCTGAGTAGATGTGAGCCAACGAAAGGATTTGATTTGGCAAGGTCGAAGTGAGGAGAATGAAAATGTATGTGTTATTGTCAGTGATGTGGCGTAATGCGATCTGTTTGGAGATAGCTGAGCGAGTAAGCTGAGTGGATGCATTCGAACACATTCTTCCCGGCAGACCCAGTACTGCCTCTTGTGCTCACCAGCCTATGTTTCCGTTTCCGTATTAAGATCCGATCCTTTATCTGCGACAACAGAACAGTCGGAATCCCTGTCTCTCTCTCTCTGTAGACTAAATTATATTCTTAGATCACGCCAAACAAATACTTCACCTTACATTACAATAACACTTACGCTCAACCACTATCAAAACTCTTCCTATATATCTTTTACGCATCCTACACTAAATACACACCATATTACGCACTCCTTCTACTTTACATCTTGTGATATACAGAGCACTGCCTGGGGTGGGGACATTTGTTCGCATCCACACTCCCCTTCCTCATCCTCATCCTCATCCTGTCATTTGTTTGCTTACAATTACAATTGCCCATAACATCAAAACTAAATCGACTCCGCTTTAACTGTGCTGGGGATGTTCTCACTTTTTATTCTATTTTATTTTCTTTTCAAAGCAAAGTAAGAAATTCCTACACAAGAGCACACACAGATACCTGACCACAATACATAATACTCATTTGAACAAACAACAGTTCACAGAAATCATTTTGATATCAGTGTCTGGACAGATACACACTACACGTTGTACATCTGTTTGAGCAGAGTTCCGTGTTGTGTCAGTTATTCTATCTGATAGTACAGGAGGATTATAACTGTACTACTGCACTGTCATTATAGACTGCATAGACACACAATACTCCACTATCTGTGCATAGTGAACATACATTGGCTGTAAATAATGATAGTTATTCCATTTGAATAATTAACAGTACAATAACTCACAATTATCTCTATACACCCTTTGTAACCGCACAGTGCGCTGGGTAGGTATTTATTACTCCCGTGTGTCTACAGAGATACAGCATTTTACGACAAGGCATTTTAGGAAAAGCATGTAAAACATTTCAGTTGGATTGGCACATCGCTACTCCGTCCATGGCATGCCATGCACTATACTGCTCGTAGAAGGAACATGACATGAAACTTATTACTATTACACATCATGACAATGCTGATCCACCTCTATAAATTATTAAAGACAACATTATATTATTCCTTGCTACTTTTATTCGCTAGCGTCACAAACGCTAGGTTTTAGTTTGTGTTAAGGTAGAGTTTATGATAATAGTGCTGGATGTACATAATAGATAGAAAACTAAGCATTTGTAACTAAGTCCATTACGAAGAGATGGCTGAAGAGTTGAAAAAGGCAGACGAAGTTGTGAGAATGGAAATGACGGAGAGCGCGGAGCGTGTTAAGGTGTACGGCTTCTTCACAACTCCCGTGCAGCAGGAAGCTCTTTTTTATCAACCCGCATGTCATCTCCATATCCTCCCTTAGTATCACACAGCTATACACCGAGACTCCACCAGGTCACCCAACAACATTACAATGATAATGGCACTCAGACGGATACCAATACACTGCGCTGGCATTCAATAAGCATCTTGTGACTTTGTTCAGCACATCCTCCTCATGAATTTAGTCCACTCTGTCCCTAAATCTAAACTGTTCTACTACATACTTCCATTCTTTCTTTAACCTTAACCTTACGTTTGTTTCAACTTCCGAAATTTAACTTTGTAAGTCTTTGGAAGTGTAAGAGAGGAGCAATATTAAGTTGTCGTATTTGTCTCTTTATTGTGATGGTCCATTGGACACCTTGCCTTACAATAACTTAGGTATTATTATTGTAGAGTAGTGTTGTGTTCTATATTTATATTTAATGCTTGAAATTCCAGTAGGAATCAATAGGGGCACATTGTTCGTTGAGTTTCTCAGTCCATATTATAAGACACGCTTGGAGTTCCTTTTTTGAAGCCTGTCGTTGTATTAGTCGTCTCATGGGAATTCCGGTTAAGTTAGTAAGGAAATACTGCTAGCTTGGCGCTTTTATGTCAACTGTGCCGTGCTGCAGTAAATAAATAAAGTTGATGCTACACAACCGTTTTATTTATTTTGCTGTGTGATTTTCTTCACTTTTCTCAGCTCAGAAATAAATATCCTTTTCAGTGTCTTATTTACAAAGCAATGCGTCTCTAGTTTCTCTCTCCTGTCTCATGAAAATGGTAACAGAGTACTTTTGTGCTCGGATATTTTACAATTTTTAGTTAAAAATAAAAATAAGTTTATTACTGGAATTACTTGTTTACCATGGGGTTTCAGCAACAAACACCACAACAGTTGAGTACTTTAAAAGCACGGAAGTGAATAATTCAGTCATAAACTACATACATGTATATATTTATACACAACATAGCTCTTAATTACGGTAAAGTAAGATAGAAGTTGGCACAACTGCTAACTGGCTCCCATGGACCTCTACTGTCTGTACATTACATTAATACTGCTTTAACCTACCTAATATTTATAAAGCCTAGCCGACTGGTCCTACAAATGACCAGTCGGGGAAAGTATCAAACTCATAGATCAGTGTCTTACAATTAACCTGCAGCTATTAAAGAGTCAACATCAAATATCCATGACAGCCCTTGGCCCTTACACTGTTAAGGCATTGGGTATTAGTTACATTGGCATAAGGTGGTTCACTTTCTTAACCATACTCCAATTCGTCAGTTCCGCTTTGTATTTATTGCTCGAATCAACCATTTTACACTAGTAATAAATTTTTTCTATTGTTTACTCCAATTCACACACAGACACACACAATGTCACAGTCAACTTACAAGGGAGCTTAGCTAGCTATTCAGGTGGAAAATGCATAAGCAGACCCCATGCCGATGTAGTTACTGCATGTACTACACTCGCTACAGGTTACCTACGCAGTTGCCAACCAACCTAGTAAACTGAAAACTGAATTTTGTAGGGAAGAAGGATAATAATTCTACCTGTCTGACTGGTGGAATGAAAATCACACAGTGCAATGCAACCCTTTCGTGAGAATTGAGCAGGTTTAACGGACTGCTTTTTGCAGTTAAAACTAATTCGACTTGACTAAGTCATACAGTAGTATGTACAGAGTGTACACATGCTTTCACTTACACAACTTTAGTCGGAAGAGAATGTAGTTTCTATGAAGTGAATTGATTTGGGATTACTACCTTACTTTTGAAATTACAGTTGGATTGTGTAGGTATAAAGTATCATTACAGATGCCTACCTAAATTCTTGTAAAGGACGATGTTACGCTTAACCCCTTTCTTTCCGCTCTTCGTAAAAGAGATAGGTATATTTACCTACAAGTAAATATTTATTTGTATTAACAGCCAAAGTGCACGATCAATTAAGTGAACTACATATTTGCAATACTCACTATGTAAATTCCCACTAAATTAAATGCCTATAACTGCCTACCGATGGGAGTTTTTTAATAGGATACTTCTGCTTTTTATCTATTAATGACTATAATGTTAACTAATACTAAATACTAGCAATAGATATTCAAGCTCAATAAGAAAGAAACTAAGAAATTCACATTCACGTGTAGCATTGTGTGTAGGAAGGATTAACAAAGTTATTCATTAAATTGTGAGACTCCACGTAATATGGGATTAAGAATATTTATATGAAATGAAGATAATAATATGCATTTTACTCAGAATAAAATAGTAAAATTATAATTACAAAAAAATTACACATAATATAATAATTGTCTTCATGAATTAAATTAATTTAAGGGTGAAGGGGGCTTCCCAGTCCGTAAATCGCCACCACCATAACATAGTTTGGACTGATAAACGTTGGTTTGGTTTTAGGCGCAGCTGCATAGACCAAAGACTTTGGGGCATACATATTTTTGTTAGATAGATTTTCGGAGAAAATGAAGGATAACTGAATGCGATAAAACATTCTAAAATTTGAGTGATTTTTTCCACAAATGTATCTCCTCGGTAAAAAAGGCATAGGTAATAATATACATATTATACAAATCTAATAAGGAAATCAGTGAATAGAATAACAAGAATACTACATTCGTTAAAGATGTGTGGGTACACACATGTAGATTACAGTAATGAATTCACTGACAGTGAATATTGTCGTAACATGAGGAAGTGTCCTACTTGTTCGGGCTTATTCTAATTACTTGTTATGCAGTTGAAATAAAGAGAACTTCCCAGTAAAATTCCAATGAAATACATCAAATTAAACTAAATCAATTATATAAACTATCTTAGAGAAGAGACAGACTTATATATTACGAAAATTACGATATGCATGTTTTGTAATGTATAGACTGTAATATATGGGTATAGATATCCACCTATCCACTTAACCATGATAAGGCCACAATGACAATGCTTCGTTTATGAAACTAACATTTAAGCACGCACTTTGTCGCGATGCAGAAAACAAAGGTAGACGCTGAGATAAAATAAACATCTTTAACATTTAAAGTAGGTAGGTATCCTTCGTGCTTTGCAGAAATATGTGAAGCCAGCATTTAAACATAAACAGCATTTGTATCTGAGAACAAAATGAATCGAGCAAAGAATATCAAAAAAGTTAAAAACAAAGCTTTTGTAGGAATAAAAAGTAAAGGGGGAGATATTGGACGTACACATAATATTACATAAGTAACATCGTAGCAGTGAATATTAAGTGCGCCTTGTGCGCACAAGACACGGAGTGAGGACAGAAAGGAGAATGAAACTGCGTCTATTAAGAAACGGAACTCTTTTGATGAAATTGAATATGTCCAAAAGCATGAGCCTCTGATGTCAGTGTTGTGCTCATTGATTGAAGAATCATACATACTTGTTGATGACAATGAAACTTAGTGTTACGTTGGAACCTGCAAGGTCTTTTCCCTTTGTGCTAATGCATCACACTTTCCTGAGCAGCAAGTTCAACCAAGTCACAGATGCATATGTAACAACACTGAATAAAAATCAAAGACAGTCGGCAGTCGTGCAACTCACTTGACTATGTATGTAGAATGTATGTAGTATGTTGTATATGTGTATGTTCCAAAAGAAATGTTTCTGCTCTACCTGTATTGTTAAAACACTACACAATACATGTTATGATTCTTGTATCGAGACAGATGAGCAGATGAAGTAGCTGGAAACTGCTCAGCTCAAACTCAACATTCGCTTTTCGAGAATTCCTATTAAGGCTTCCGCTCTGTAGGCGGCACAAGCACAAGAGTTTACTTACGCAAGCACAATCCATAACTTCTTGTAGGTATGTCTATAGCATTACACAAGTACCTGTGCTTTGGTATGTTATGTATGCACTCACTGCCTATATGGAAACTACTTTTATTTTCCATACATAGCATAGCTGCCTAATATTATTTTATACTCTAAACTGAAAAACTGTTTTTCATAACAATGTGAAAGTTTTGTTTCCTCCAAGGCTGCAGATGTTCTAAACAAAGGTCATAACATGATGATGGCACACCGAATGTCAATTTTACTTAATTAACAATTAATTATTAACTTGTGTGAATGCTTATGCTATATGAGCTAGGAGACTTTGTTACACACATTGCCTGTACCTACTCTGCTCATGACTCATGCAAAACTACGCTTATTTCCACAAAATAAGTTGTCCCAATAAAATTTAATGCAAGTTCAACGTAACTCCGTGCTCACACAGCAAACGATATTAAAATGTGCATTGCAGCGCACTTGAGCGTATATAAAATAAAAGCATGTGTTGATTAGAAAATTATAGCCCTAATTTGTTTCATGTTTAAATTGTTTATAGGAAAAAGATTGATCTTACCTCCAGTGCCAAGAACTTTGAGAAGCTCAAAGTTGGACATGTCAACTCGTCCCTTATGACCAGTCAGATTCACTGCAAAAACAAAAAAAAACAGAAAGTGAGTTGGGGTCAACAAAACACAATGACGAAAGAATGAGAAACGAATGATGTTGATTTCATTGGAGAAGAGTGCGATAATATGCAATAGATATATATACATTAAGTGTTATGGGTAAAGTACGAATGTAATCTACAATGCTACTGTATTACTAACTTGGAAAGTGACTTGTCTGTCTGCAAAGCGAATGGAATCATTTACATGATCTGTGTGCTAGCACAACATACAAAACAAGAGGAGGATAATCTCAATTCTCAACTGCCGAAGAATGGAGTGTCTGCCCCTGCACTCTCCAACCACAAGTTACAACTACAACCACCACCGAGTCCAGATGCAAGATAATGATGAGACTACCTAAAACAACGACTACAACTAAATGTAAGTTGGATATTGTAAAAGTGTTCTGGCCAACAACCTGGTCTCGGACTGCAATGCTTTTGTAGCTTGGCATAAAAGCCTCATCACTTCCCTTCCCATTCCTAAACTACCACACAACTGTACTCTGTTTCTTGAAACACATCAAAATATTTTACAACTAACACATAATCATAATAGTAATAATAATAATTGATAGTGGATAGCAAGGCAACTGACACACAAATGCACACCAAACACCCACACAAGCTCTCACATCAACCAAAATTATAACCATTAATCAAAGACATAAAATCTAAACAAAGCACGTAATAAACTTGGATTGTGTCAACAATGGCAGAAGTTCCGATCACTCTTTATCTATCCAACTATGTAATTACAATTTTAGTCAAGTTCCATTACAATCCAAACAACTCCCGACAAATCAAAGTTTCTTATTCTGCCAAGATTAAAAAATGTATACAAGTACCAAATAAATCAAATCATGTTGGTATATACTAGGTATACTTAAAACAGAATTTGCGCCGTAAGTTATGCTTGTCATGGTTAAGTCCGGCATTAACGGAATTGTAATTATTTCTATTTATAATATTTTGATTGAAGAACAATAAAAATGGAACAATGAGAACTAGAACCAATAAAGTATGCATTTATAAATAATAAAAGTTAAACACTGCATGTTATTGCAAAAAAGTTTGGATAGAGAGGCAATTAAGAGGGAGACGAGGTGTAGGTTAGGTTTGGGCTAGAAGGTTGTCTATGGATTTATGAAGAAAAGAAATAGCGAAATGAGGTTTTGATATGATTGTTGGCAGTGAAGCAGAATTGTGTAATGTATATGTATTATTATACTGTGTAGGTTAGGCAGGTTTAGCGCAGTGTAGTCAGTTTAGTGCACTCTGTAAATGTATCTGCTCAGTGTACATGTCAACGGCACCGGCAGATGAGCGGCCTTGACAGCCATACTCTTGCGTCCCAGGTTCAGGTGATTTATATGAACAACTACAAATACACCGAGTACTCTCACAAGACTCTACAGAAAATATTTTATATTTAGTTGCACATGAGATGTGCACGCACCGCCCCTAACTGCAATCTAAATGCAATTACTGAATTCATTGTCAATGGCCAGACTAATTGTAAATCATAAAAGTTTTTAATTTACAATTAAAGCAAGTCCCGTTCTCTTTAGTTTGCCATTTCACAGTGTAAGTTCATAAGAAGCTTTCTACATACCATCTATTCAGTCCGTGATTAGACATAACACATACGTTATACGTCTGTGAGTTTTAGGAGGAAAATAATTTCCAGAATATAACCCTCTGAACCTGAATGAACCTTGGCTTGGAAGGAGAGTGGCTGGCAGACTCCAAGTTACTCTAAACCTGCTCCTCATTAACTCTCCAAGGAGGAATCACCATACATAAAGTTCAATATAACCAAACTCTACGTTAATGCATTTCGCTCTTTCCCGAGTCGACTCTCAGTCCATAGTCCATTCCTTCTTCGAATCCCTACTGGCTTTGCTCCCTAAATTTTATTGGAACTCACGCACAGAAGTCAACTCACATTGCCACACACCATCCTTTGCATTATCGTCTTATGTGCGTGTAAAAGAAATGAAGTTTTCTATGCATGAATCCACATTTACATATTTACTATATTGTTATAGTACAAATACTACTTGCATACACAACAGATTGTTACAGTACTGCGCAATACTCATGGAAGCTCTATGCATTAATTACTCAAGACATTTTAATGCAAAATATAAACCTGATGTTCCTATTTAGAATCACAGAATATATAAATTCGTACAATTCACAACCCTAACCAATGTGAAATATGTGTTTAAAATACAAAGTCGGTTAAATGAAGGCACTTTAAAGATACAGAGGTATAATAATCTGATTGGAAATTAGAATACTTCTCAACTTTTCTAAGTGTGCTGATTTCTAGTTACGGAATATCAATACAAACTGCTTCTTAAATATATTTATTATCTTCCCTTCACGTTAAATTACGGAAATGTAGGTTAGATATTGTTAGGTAGGATATTATATAGTACGCTATATAACCAGGAATATAGTATACCTATAATATTCCTGGTTAAAATCGAGTGTAGCTATAACAAATTACGGCATCACCATCAACTTTCAGTAAATATACGTGTATTGTTAATGACACGATGAAATATAAGGAGGCTGATAGTGTGGCTTACATTATAATGGTATATTGATGTAGCCACACGATGGGGAAGTTTTACCGTTCTGCAAAAATCAGGACGTGTACACTGTATGCTTTAAGGAATAACAAGCTGTAAAGCTACAATGGAATTCCTACAATAGCTCAGTGTATTTAACACCTTTATCTTTTAAACTTTGTCTTCAACATACACTGAATACACACATTCATACACACTACAGAAACATACGGAACAATGGAAGTAGCTGCTAGAATGACTGCATTCAGATATCTCTTGAAGTCGTTAGGATAGGAGTGCCCTCATTTTTAGTATTCCTGGCTTACGCGCTTAATAAGCAGAGTAACTGCTTATCTCTACGCAGTTTAGCTCTTCCGAGACTCAACCTATAACGACTCCCACTATACGTGTGAATTTTCACGAGACTAATCCTATACACACAGGTATAGTACATGCCAATAACAATCTACACATTGCTACACACAGTACAATATTAATATTACGTAATTGTATATGGAGATACACACAGAAAGACAAACATTGCAAGTGTATAAGGGAAGTGTAAATTGACAGATGTAGAATTAAAGAGGTTGAATAACTGATAGGAACCTCAGGATTATATTTATATTTCACTACATGATTGACTAGGTGTATACAAAGTGCATGTAAAACACTCTAGGACGTGCTATAAAAATAGTGCCAAATTGCAATGTCAAGGCAAATAATATGATATGCCGAAATGTCATTTTGTAGCGGCAAACTAAATGCTAAAAGACAAAGCAATGGAAACAGGTATAATATTTATTGAGAGTGTGCATGCAGTGTACTGTCACTATCTGTTTATTTATGAGCTATCTACAAAATTAACTGCCTACAACCAACAATCGCCTACTCAAACATCAGTTAGAGCGATACACGAATTTGCATGTTGTTTCATTGCTTCGCTAAAGGCTAAAATAGTTTTATGTGTAATGCAACATTTATTTCGATACAGTCGAATCTGCAAAGTCAACAGAACATTCCAGTCCAAAGTCAAATTCTGCATATACGTATCAAGTATGAGGTATAGAGTTGTAAGTGTATTGTGACTACACTCAACGAACCTATGATTACATAGCAACACCAAAGTTTTAAAAACTGACTCGTGTGTATTCCACTGTGCACCACACACATAATGTGATATTGCAAGACATGACATCGAAACTTAACATTTGAGTTTTCTACTTTGTCCCTGACAAAAGGTCTGTTCGATAGCATTAAGTAAAATGGTGGCTCTGAAGGTCCTTTCTGTAGGAACTACAACTTCAGCCGTATCTACGATATCCAACACCAACACACAAACAACTGCCATTTATAAACAAAATCAGTACCTACCTATCTAAATTCTGATACAAAATAAAACCCGTGTACATTGAACAAACACTATTGCATAGTGTTTGATTTACATGGACAATCAATAAATATTCATGTTCTTTTATGGCATTTCCTATGGTATAATAGTATAGTGGACTTGTACAGAAAAAAAGATAATTTTGTTTTTGTTTACGTTGTAAGGGTTTCAGTAAACACAGCTACACACATAATTGAATTACATATAGCTCTTTACCTTTTGAATGTATACAACAAACAGTTGTACAATATAAATACAGTGGTCAGCAAGCTTGTAGCACACAAGCTCAATATTTTACAAGTGCATCAGTGCATTATGACTCACCAGTTCCTTTCGTGGGCCTTTTGGAGAATTATCTTCTGTAATTCATAGAACGCTTTTATCTCTGAGTAATACAAAATACCAACATGAGAAATGAACTCTTACATTGCAGTAGACGCAAAACTGTTAAGTAGATAATAGCTGACTGCTCCACATATAACCAGCAAGAGCAAAATTATTCCGTCAGAATCCCAACACAAGTCTTATCTCAATCAATAATTCCATCCAATACAAAAACAAATGCCACCCCATGGAGTACAAATACAAGTATAATTATGACTAATGTTCAATAGACTTATTGTATACGTAAATCATCATAGATATAGGTAACACAAATACAAAAAGTACCTACACGTATTCTTGCATGACCTTTACTTTTAAGAAATCAATCTAAATTGCCATCGATTAAACTCTCAAAAATCCAGCTCTACATACACGGGGAGTCTACCAAGGGAAAGATCGACAGTTTTTGAATTACAAGTTGAGTAAACAAATAATGGGTATTAAATGACTATCTCAGCTGAACAGAAGGTACCTACGTCTACGTCTGTTTGTACCATAGTGCCTAAACTGTTAAGATTGTAAAGTTCACGGCTAAGGAGACATGAAAATGACAACTGTGCAGTGTAGAAATGTACAAGAGTGTTGAGAGCACTCGTAACAGGGCAGGACATGTTGGAAATGTACACTCGATATTATTAACACCATAGTTCGACTAAAACACTCGGCCACTCTTTTCCACCCTAAAGAACCAACATTGTTCTACGAACGGCCACTGAATAGTGTCTCGTGAATTATTAAGGTCACCTCGTTTGTTTGTCATTCATTAGCAGCTAATCCTATACAGCTAATCCGCCACACACTCCATCCTGTGTCTATAAACATATTTCACCAGGTAATAGCACACAACAAAGCCAATCTCATTCTCAGTTCCTGACACAAGCCAAACTATACATAATATGTAATATATACATCCACTCTCATAATTCCTGCTATGACTATAATGCGAATGCAGTCAAGAATTTAGTTGAGCACAGCACACGGATTCTTGTGTGCGTTGAAAGAAGTTCTTGTGCAGATATAGAACAAAACGTGCAAGCAAAAAGAAGATTGGGGCTGCGAGTCGACTGAAGAGGATGGGAAAGGAAGATGGTGGAGAGTTACCTTTTCCTCCTCTTATGACACAGCTCTAAGCAATTAATAATTTAAAATCCAAAGAGGTGCGTAGAATGTAATAAGCGTGGAGAATGACACTCGTTCGCTACACGGACAAATATGTAACACATTCTTTATTGTATGACTCTCTCCGCAATTCATTTCCTTATATTATATGAAACATACTCAGGCAGATAGTGCGGGTTGCACAGAGTTTAGTTAGGATTTCAACTCAAGTTGTTTCACATGTGATATGCAGTCCATATAATATAATGGCTATAATAACATAGCTACCGTTAGTAAAGTAATGCTGCAGATCATGCAATCGTACCACCCAACATGCAACATGGGACTTCAATATGTTGAACTTGCCTATCTACTACCTATTGTCTTAGTTTAATTCTATCTAAAATTAAGAAAATTAGTCGTTTATTATTAAATATCAAAAACTAGCAGAGTAAAGTCTGTCTGTCTGTCCGTGTTTTCGTTTGCAGTATAGGTAACTCAAGAACGGGTGAACTAAAATGTTATCTGGGGTTTCAACAAAGTTGTGTTATAAAAATGGGGTCATGATGAAAATCTTTCAAAAAAATTTAAAATGTTCATTTCGCACTCTTTTCAAACCCCTTAGCAGAACTTGCAATAAAATCGTTCTGAGGGTAAATTTAAATCCTGAATTCGAAAAAATTCATGTTTTTTTAAAAAAAAATTGATAATTAAAAAAAGCGTTTATAGATTAATCTCTCCGATACTTTTTTATATCCGTTTGTATGGTTTATTTAATCAAGAAGCTTTAAAGGAATATTTGAAAGTAATGAATAGATTGTGCTGTGTTGGCTGTATATAAGCAATGTGCATTTCAATTCCATATGTCATGCACTGTCTGTACTCGTGTTTCCTGATAAAATATCAATGTTTGACTGTATATTGCACTTACACAGCTCAGCTAATAATAAGTGTCCGGAGTATAGAGCTATACAGAACTAAATAGGGTGAACACACATACATTTAAACAAGCCAAATGAAACGGGGAAATTAAACATTATTTCAAGTTAGACTTGCAAATAAGCAAGTTGTCACGTACTTATCATTCAGAAAAATGTATGTAGGCAACTAAGTAAGCATCGAAACTGATACTCCTTGTGAATAGAAGGAGGGAAGGAAGGAAGAAGTTGGCTGTAGATATTTGTATGCTATACCGCATTGATCATATAAAATATTGAGCGTATACGGCTATAGGTATACGTGTAATATGAATTATGTTGTACATACTGTGTATGAGGTATATTAGCACAGAGTGAAATGGAATAGAAAGATAAGGAAGCTAGCTGAAGCTGTGTGAGTGCAGACACTCGTTGTCCGTATATAAATACTGGCTACACAGTATACTTATAATACAGCAGATAGTTGGTTCAGAGTGATAGTTGGAAAAAGTTGTGGAATTATTGTTGCGAATGATAAAACTGAGTTGAATTAAATCAAGTTGAGTTCATTCATGAAGTGGCAGGAAAAGAAGTAGAGACGTCAAGTGCTGACTTGAAAGAGCAACATGAAATGCGATTCAATTCCGCTGAATAACGATGCAACGCTGTAACTTGTAACATCATTGCGTCTGCATTGTAGAATCCTCACAATCCTCAGCAACAAACAACAATCCATTCCTCCTACCCTAACTCTTCTTTGTATCAAAGCTTGCTGTTTGTGGCCGTAGCTGATTGGGACTCTCTGACTCGGACTGACGAGACTAGCATTATTACATAGCACCATAACTTAACTACTCAACTATCAACTTCACTAAAGTAGGTTACTTAACCATCCTTCCTAAGGGGAGAACGCACAAGGGTTAGGCTCAATTCATGTCACAAATCTCACTTCTTTCTATCTCCTTTTCTACGTGTCTTGTGCCACACATCCACAGCCTCCTACAATCAATTCCTTTGCAAAAACACATCTTTAATACATATCATCGTTTAGGAAGAACGTATTTTAGCTGGCAAAATATTTTCTTTCATTTCATTTTCCTACATGCCACATCATACACATCACTTCAACCAGATATTGTTACGTGCCTCAAATTTGTATTTTGCAGGTGGAAAATTGTCGTGTAACACTAACACATCACATCAAGAGGTCAGACACAACATGCAACTTGTAATAAATAATTGCGAGTATAAGCCAAGATGATACTTTGACGGTTACAGTAGAAGACAACTATTCGATAAAAAACAAAGTACAGATATTTGGTAAATAATTATTATTATTGCAAATACAACTGCTGAATATTTTTTATATTTGTGCTGGCTGACCTCAATAGAATAGTAAGGTTTACAGAGATTTCGTATGGCTTTTAAAAAATGGCCTGCAGACTGAAGAAACATCACGTAAGCTGACAAGCAAATTTTCAGAAAGCCAAAATTTATTGGAGAGACCACACAGTAGGGTTTGTGTGTAAAAAGCCTTTATTTGGTCTACACTTTGGACAATTAGTGCCAATGACAAAAAAGAAGTGGTCAAGACATTAGAACATTTAACATTCTACTTTCCCTTTCACAGACGTAGAGGAATAGGAATGTAACAAAATAAATGTTGAGGCATTTAAAGCCTGATTGCCCTACGAAATGAAACTATTGATTGGAGAAACATAACCTGACCCAATTCGGTGTTCCGCTGCCACATTAAAACACTTTATTTCCTCATTCACTCCAGAAGACTTTCATTCACTGCAGCTCTGTACTTCACATACTTCACAATATTCCACATAAATGCTAACTACATAACTCTTTTCCACTCATGTGCTCCCTGCAAAGCTCTCATGTACAAATACACAAGCACATTAGAAGAGTATGGTGTGTGATGTGCAGCACAATACAAGCATAGCCCACAGAACAGCAGAGAGCAAGTTGCAGAGTTCTATTAGCCTAACCCTAACACGTAAACGGAGAGAAGTAGGTCAACTTGACTCGACCAACTCGAATCATAATATCACAATCAGCTTAAGCTCTTGTACAAAAACTTTAGCAAACATTGTAACTTGTAACTAACAAAAAGGAAAAACAAATAAGACTCCTTGTCTAGTCAAGTCCATTTCATCCACTCTTTCTCTGTAACTGTAACACTGCCTATACTCTATACATACACACTCCAAAGTGTTTCATGCAATACCAAATATTTATCAGACACAATGGTATGTACATACATATATACTGAGTATATAGACATGTGTGTCTGCGTAGGTTATGCCTCAATACGAACATTTAAGCTGCTGCTACTACTGCACCGCTCTGAAGGAAAGCTACTGCACTGCTGCTGAGCACACACACAGACTGCCAAATCTTAGCAGAATATTATAGGTAGAAGAATTGTTGTGTAGGAATTGAAATGAACGTAGAAGCAATGGTGGAATTAGTGTAGCAGAGTCAGTGCAGTAGTGTTAGCATTTGTATATAGGAAGTTACCTCTACAAAATTGTATTGTTTGGCCCAGCAGGAAATTGAATGCATAGCTTAAGCTGCAACAGAATTGTAGTTGATTGCTCCTGCTCGCAAAAGGAGCTTTGAGTTGAGTTTGTTGTATAACTCGGTGGAACATTATATTATGTAATTAATTCCTTCCTATGTACATTAGCGAAAGCGAGCAGGAGCATGAACATGACGTTGACCTATTTGAATTCAGTTATTGTTTGGCAACTTCTATTTGCGACTAGCATGTAGGTACACGAACTATTTCCGTATACTCCAACTAAAGTAACCCACTAACCACGTTAAGATAATTGCAAGGGTTTTAGCTGCACTTATCTGCTCAATGTATTAGTTGCTCGTATATAATGAAAGAGAGTGGAGCATGTATGTCTGCTATATGTTATCCAACTAGAGCTGCTTAAGCGTCCACTAAGCGCTCCTTATGCGTCCCGCTCCTTATGCGTCCCGTCCCTTATGCGTCCCG
>JAQFYB010004369.1:0-16491 GCA_034694085.1 Pogonognathellus longicornis
TAATGCACTGCTGTTGGTTGTATAATGCACTGCTGTTGGTTGTATAATGCACTGCTGTTGGTTGTATAATGCACTGCTGTTGGTTGTATAATGCACTGCAAAAATATTGACTTTAAATAAAATTATGTAATTCTTACATTACGATACATCAAAGTAGTAACAATAGCGGAATTTGTACCCAAGAAATAGCTTTAAATGTTGCGTCTAATAAAATGGCTTGAAATATTTCGGGTGAATTAAGAGAATTTTTATTTCGCCAAGTTGTTCAACCGACAGCGGCTTGCCCTACCTACCAAAAATACACAAACAATGCCACAGTGGTTTTTTGGGATATATTTTGGGCCAAAAGTGTTTTCTCTACTTAAACTCATCACACAGCTCTTATTTGTATAATATTGTAATGTTTTATTATGCTTTGTAACCGTTAGCGTTGTTAAACTCAAAATTTTGAAAATAGGTATCTTATATATTAAATCACACATTTGTCGGTGTCCGTGACTTTGCATACATTAATGTTAATTGTTGAAAAGTGGAGACGTCTTATGAAAAATACCACCCAGGGCAGGGGAACGAGGACCCCTCTCCACATGCTACCCCACTGGGATGGTAGATCATACGCGGGCGATGCATTTGGTCAGGCAACTGCTAGCCAAACCTAGAAAAAATGCAGTAGTTGGCCTACTGAGGAAGGGGACCCAGTAGGCATGGACCCACCCATATTTTACCCCTACCCGCAACATTTTGTTGGGTGTAGCTACTCTTAACTCTACTCAACAAAAAATTGGGGGAATCTCCATACTTCCACAACTGCACTGGATCTCAAATTCTTTAGCAATTGATGATCTCCAGGTTTGCAGCCCCCATCTCCCAGCGCATGAAGTGGGGGGGGGGGCGCTTGGGGCCACTTGGACGGTAAGCTCTAACCCAACTTGGGTCACCGTGGTTCCAGGGAGCGTGCTCCCATCCCCCATTTCTGGGGTGGAACCATCGTAGGAAGTTCGTTCGTGTTGGCTCATGATCGAAGAAAGTTGGATTGGAAAGGTTTGCAAGAAAAATGCAGTCGTCTGGCCGTTGATCTGGTACTGGCCACTAAGCGAAGCGCGGTCCCAGTCCCAACAATGTACTTATAATATGAAAAGTAACATGACACAATATGCAAGGTTTAGGACTTGAGGGGAGTATACACTAACAAAATGCATACCTATCACCCCCTTCCTCTCAAAGATGCAAGGTACGATACGGGGTTTGGAATTTGGGGTAACGGGGGTGGTCCTCTTTCCGTATCACTTGCATCTTGTCATTGAGGGCACCCCTGGAAGTTATGTAGGTTAAGTTTTTTTCATGGCATCATGCCGTGACGCGCTCACGGGTACTGTGCTACTGTAGTATGAAATTCAAAATTTTATATCTCAAAATTCGCTCACTTTCGCTCAAAGTTGAAATGGGTATAAAAGTAAGAACAGAATGTGTACAATTTTTCAAAAATAACAGATCACGTGACTCTTTGTGACTCTCCGTTATTTTGATTGTCTAAACTTTACCATGTAAAAGAATAGAAAAAAACATTCTAGCATAACATTTGCCTAAACAATTCGAATAGCAACACATTTTTTAAATTTTATGCGTGTGCATTTATAAAGGCTTTGGAATGTGAGGAATACAACAAAATCAATAAAAAATATTAAACTTTACGTTAGAAAGTCGCCTTTATGACTCCAAATATCAACAATTCGACCTCTCTGCAATGTAAACATAACATCCTCCAGTATGTGTATTGGATTTATACTTGGTCAGCAAATTATTATAGTGGCTTTCCTATTTTTACATCGACATCTAAAAAGTATATTATGATGTATGACATGGGCAACCAACAAGTAATGTAATGTATTCACAATAATTTATTATAAAATTAGCCATTCGAAGGATAATAAGTAAGAATTGGAAAACAGCAAAACGAGGAAGGGGGATAACATTATTATATATTATATCGCCATATATTATATCACCATCACGATATTATATTATATCGTGATGGTGTAGTAGACTAGAACAATATGCGAATTTGTCTTCCAACAAATACAAATTAGTATTATACAATTCCCTAACAGTGTATCCCTGTATCTGTTCGAATGGTAATACACATTGATGGAACTTCAGCTCTCAAATTGGAGTGTTAGAGCACTCATTTGGTGTCACTCATTTCATCGGAAACGTTGAGTAGTGTGCATGCGTTATGACATGAGTAAGAGGGAGTGGAGTGCATGTATTTTGAGCAAAGAACGGATATGTATGCCAAAAAATATTCTAAACGGTTAACAATACAACTTCAAGGCTATTACGATCTACACTACTACTTTCATAACTATAGAGTAGATATTCGAATACATATTTCAGGTCATATTTTGTTCTTTACGTTATATTTTTTCATATTTCAGACGTTTTCAGTATTCTGACAAATTAATGCTTCGATTTCGGATTTTCGACCAGATAAAAAATGTTGAGTCTAGAAAGCTTTGAAATTTCTTCAATATTTCTAGCTCATGGTGGATATTAGGCTAGAATGGTGGGTTTATAATTAAAAGTCATTATAATTTCTCAAATTGCTTGATATTTCTGATACCCATAAATTAACCTCGCCACCATTAATGTAACTGTTTCTATGGTTATGATTGCTATTATCACGCACCACAGCATTGTTTTTATCGCAATGAAATTGTTGAAGTGCAACTTCAACCCAACAATTCTATCAGTATCAATTGCGCGTAATCGAAAAAGCTCTATTTATATTTCTGTTACACGTTTTGAAATATCTGGATTTGAATCATAACGACCAACAAACTGTTCAAGAGCATATATTAAACAACCAAAAGGTAGCTCTATATTTTTAACCCACTTCAAATTTAGACTTTTGTAGTTTACAGTTCATTGTGTTACCCACATTCATGTAAATATTGTTTGCCGAATAATTGGCAGTTATTTTCCTAACATGGATACTAAGCGGTGTATGTTGTAATCTTTTCAAATAAATGTGCATTGCACCTTTTATTTTTGTAATAAATTTGCATCCCATGACCTCCTAAGGATCTTCACGGTTTTCTTTTGCCGTCCAAACGTTGTAAAAACTTAACTTTACTTTTCAACTTTCTCACTCGCCTAATGGGGCAATATGTGATGCCGTACTTGTATGTTTGGGTGACCCAATGTTACAAAAGTTTAAAGTTGTGTATTCTTTCTTTCAGAAAGATATGTCGTAATACAATGCGAAATAAAAAGCTTTTAGGAATGCATTGTTACTTCCATATTGTCACGAAATGATAACGAATGAATGTCTCACGAAACAAAAGGGTGTGCGTTAATCCCTTAGAAAATTAATCTGAGAAGAAAAATAAAAAATACGACCTTCTTAACTTTCTTAATTTTCCATATCCATTTTATGATTATGTTGCATTTCGGTTTTATAAGTTTGTTACTTGTTTGTTTTATAACTTGTTACAGATTTTTTTTTCTTCTAAACTAATACCTTATTATTGTGATATTGTATTGGACGGTTGTTAACGGGTTAAAATGGGCGAACTTAGCTTTAGCGGGGTGTTTCTTTCATAATAATATTCAAATCGAATAATTTCTTCTAGCAGGGACGTATTTTTAAATCGATTTTGGGGAACAATGAATGTTCATATGCCCTGTAAATATGATTACGATCGCTTAAAATTTGGGTGCTCAACACCAACAAAATCTGGCCTTCAGTTGCAGATATATAGAAAAATAATCTCATTTGAGGATTGGTCAATTGTCTATTATACTTCAGATTTAAAGATGGGTTTTGAACCTGTAATTACCTATAGTCAAATAGTGTGTGAACCTGTATCCCAATGCAAAGTTTTGTGGCAGTAGGTACATTAATACTCCACATACTTGGAAAGATTGCACTTATTACTACCTCAATCCAGACAGACAGACAGACAGAGCACCACTGCTGAGCACCCCAGTGCTCAGTCTTGATAGTATCAAGAGTGAGCACGTGCTTAGTCTTGATAGTATCAAGACTGAGCACCCAATTTGGTGTTGCTCACTCTTGACACTATCAAGACTGAGCACGGGGTGTTCAGAAGACGTGCTCCGTCTTGATTGAGGTTATATTACTGCCTCACTTAGAATGAAGTGTGAGTTGAGAGTTTGAGAGTGAGTGAAGTTCTCTTTCGCGGTCTCGATTAGAGTGGAGTTTGAGTTGAGTTCTGCCAAGTCCCATCTATCAGTAGGATACATGTGTCCAGAAATGGAAACATGAGTCCAGAAATGGAAACATCCTAATGTTGCCAGAAATGGAAACATGACTCCAGAAATGGAAACATCGCAGATATGACGTTGGAGGGAACTTTCAATTATTACTACACTTGTATTAGTATTAGTAATCTTTAGTGCCTAATTTTATATTAAGGAGGCAATTGTTATTGCACGACCCTCAATTTAACCAATTATATAATGTTTAATTACTTACAGCCTTCTAGGGACGCTGATGATTTCTGTATTTTTAAATGTTCATTACACCCTTCTTAAAGTAACTGGACCAAAATATTTGCAATTTTTTCAAAATTATGAAAGTTATTTTGAAAAATCTAACGAGTCCATTTCTGGAAACATAAGCGCCTAATGTTTCCACTTCTGGCGACTTTATTTCTAAAGTTTCCATTTCTGGAGTCATGTTTCCATTTCTGGCAACATTAGGATGTTTCCATTTCTGGAGTCATGTTTCCATTTCTGGACACATGTATCCTACTGTCTATGGTAATACGTGGGGTTTTCATTTTAACTTACATTTCTGCCGCAGACTATTTTCCACCGCAGATATTTTGAATGACTGGACAAATTAAATAGAAGACGTGTAGATTAAGTAAATGAGAGCATCATACACTAGAGACTGCAACCAATACTGGGGACACACTGTAATACTTTCGACAGACAAAGCGATTTAGTAAACTGTAATATCACAATCTTTATTTTTTCCTTTTCCTTTTCAACTAGTCAATCTGCTAGTACACATGCACCTCAATAAGCATTCTGTTTTTCGACAATAGACATAGCGCTGAAATTTCATGTATTCAACATCAATATGCAATTTCACAATGGAATTGCTGTTTTATTTTTTGTGTTTTATTTTCACATCAGAAATACAACATGCAAAACGTTGACAAGCTCACTACCAGTAATTACAGCCGAAGGTGATAATTGGGAATATTTAAATTCAGAAAATACGACAATAATTGGGAGGAAGAGCCGTCACGGTGCTCTAGATTTGGAATGCATTGCGCCATATCCAGTCAAGTGGATTGGACAGGGCTATATGGTTAATATGGTATATCTAACAGAATATAAATATGGGACATAAAATATCTGCAATAAATTTATTTTGTATCTAATTATTACTATTAAGTAGGTTTATATTAAAAATCGTAATTCAATGAATATATATATACAGAGTATTCTGAAGGAAATGTACCCAAGCAATCCAACAACTACAATAACATCAGAAGGGAAGATCATTTACTCGTTGACAGCATATTATGCTTTTATTCTCTCACCAGCAATTCTTAAATTTACATGCACACATTACAACAATAGTTTGATGGCATCGTCCCTGCACATAATTGCTGATGATGGTAATTATAATAATGACTTTACGGATAAACCACAATTCGAATTTCAAAAATGCAAAATAGTTATATCTTCTGAAACTTACACTTACTATCATTAATTTCAGGTTCTGATCTCTTATTCCCAGGAAATAAGACACTATTTGGTAAACAAAAGGTGATTCCATGTCTCACGACGAACCTCAATATATCAGTGAAGTTATTAAAAGAAACGTCAGGGATTTTTCAGACTTATGAAAATGCTACCTTTGAGCCGACGTTAGGATTTACTTTGAATGAACCCCAGGTGGGAAATTTCAAATGTCAAGGGTCGTCAAGCGAGCAGAACGTTTTCATCCAAGATTATAACGGTATCCATTGCAGCATTACCAGCGGATATTTTATATTGGGGGTTTTCTTGATAATGATAATTGTGAATAGAGAGTACACCAATTGAAAGACATGCAGTTTGGCTAACGGATGAAATCGTGTCCATCAAATGTAATTCGGACGGAGAAATAGAATCAAAAATAATAACTGCCTTTGAAAATGAAACATTGTTGGAAGAAACGCCGAAATCTATGATTCTATCCAATTCCTTAAGAACAGGATCATTCGATTGCCGAAATTCTGAAGGCATACTACGGAATACCTTGCATTACGATGTTGTTGGTAATACTAACGAATTCATTCATGTAATTGATAATTGATACCAATTATTTGAAATCGCTACAGTAAATAATAGTGTTTAATGTTGAATTATGTTATTCTATACATAACAATTAAACGTGGAAGAATAGTTTTTGTTTATATTCCAAATGATAGAGGCACCAAAACTAAAAATGAACAACCAGTGGAGTACAATGGAATGCGTTTCTAACACACGAGGCAAAAGTATTTCCGCCGTTGGTTGTTCTCCATATAGCTATTGTGAGTTGGCTAGAAAATGTTTCAAAGATGAGATTTGTCACAAGGACAACCCTGTGTATTTTCCGGGAAAAGTTGATGATACTACGTGTACAGCCTATGACGTAGCTCGTTATAACTGTACTTTTATGAAAAGCACGTTTTCCAGTGGTCTAATTGAATGCGCTTTCGCCAACAGAAGTAGAAATAAAATTTTCGAATTTTTCACTGGATTACGGCAACTTAAATGTAAAATTGTATATTATATAATTATACAACACTTTTACTTGTGTATAAATGATGCGTATGGCAACATCAACTTTATTTCAAAATTCTAGATTCAAACTGGAGGGATGCCCCAACTGACCATTTAGTCAGGATGGATGAAATCCCATCTATTTTGTATGCAAACGAATCCACAACGTTCTTTTGTGAAGCAGTTAAGTTTTTATTTGCATACACATTTAACTACAACATCACATTTTCTAATGGATCTGAAATACTTCTGGTGGAAGACGTACATTATAATAGGTCCCCTTGGAAATTGTTAGTTGCACGTACAGATTTTGATGTCAACATTGTATCAGGAATTGACATTCGTCTCCCCATAGAGTCTGTGAGATTGACTTGCTATCTTTTCCTAATTACGGAACCAATAAGTGTAGCAGCCAGTAGAAATTTCAAAGTCAAATGTCAGCAATGAAATATTTTGTTTTTTTAAATTCTTAAAAGTTGAAATTTTGTAGTGTGATTGTGATGAAATGCTTTTGTTGATAAACAAATTTTTAGACTTATCAGCACCAATCATAGCAAGAAGAGAAACTAAAGTCGAACTACCAAGAGGAACTAAAGGTCATTTGACATGCAAATCCAGCGGAATTCCGACCCCTGAAATTAAGTGGACAACAATGAGAAACGTATACATAGAAGATTGGCATTTCAGATATTGATTCTAAACTTTGATTTTTATTGCTTTAAACAACTCAAAAATTTTGAACAAAATTTCAAATAATTTATCTTGTGAAACTCTATTATTTCGTCGTTAGATTTCCTTAAATGCATCAAAGTACTATACTAAGAATACAGAGGATGGGGAGGCTATTCTTGAGTTTAAGAATGAGATAGACTTTTCCGACGAGGGACAATATATTTGTACATCTATTAATAGAGTTGGAAATGACACAGTAACATTCTCAGTAACAGTTTTAGGTCATATTTTTATTTTTGTACAAACATGTATTGATATTAAGGTAACCTTAATGTTTTAAAATTCCATTTTATTAATTTTAATATTAACAGAATCTCGAGAAACAGCATTATTTGCAATAATTTTTGGAACAATTGCTATTGCTGTTGCTTCTATATTTCTGTTTGCAGTCATCGCGTTTTGTTTCTGGAGACAAAAAACAGCAGCTATGGTAAAAATAGGTTCCTTTAAATTGTGTACATATTTCACATTTGTAAATGGATTTGCATGTTTAAAATTAGTTTTAGCCATGTATACTTTATATGCAGGGAGGTTCAACAACTGATATATGATGTAGATATATTAAGCGATGCTCTAACCGATTTTCTTTCATATAAAATTAAAATTAGTAGGATACCACTTCCAGTTAAAAAGTTATTGTGATTTTACTTAGAACAACTTCAAGAATATTCTCAACATAGCAATAAACAAATGATAATCTGGCTTGAAAAGTTGTTTAAGTAAAATAACAATAACTTTTTAACCGGAAGTGGTATCCTACTAATTTTAATTTTATATGAAAGACAATGGGTTAGAGCGTCGTTTATGTTAACTACATCATATACCAGTCCACCAACGGGGGAACAGGAGTGTCTCGACCAACTTCTGTTAACCTAAATGTTGAGCCACTCTGTACAGTAAGTTTTTCGTAACGTGATCTATAGAGTGATCTACAGGAGATGAGACTTGTGTGATTTTATAACACATATTAAAATAGTATCTTTTGACACCAGGTAATTTTAAGTGATTTTGGATTGGGTGTGCTATATTATAAAATCACATCAGTCAGGATGAGATGGCCAAAGTAACTGATGTGAGCAGAGTTTACCTTGCCCTTTGGCAGCGAGCAAAACGACAAAGGGAAGAAACGCCATACACAGTACCGTAACGATGGGAAGGGGGGGGGTGAGGAACGTCCTTACGGCCGGGGGCGGCCGGATGACTGGGCTATTCAATTGTAATAATATTCTCGGTCTAAATTTTTCACTTATGGGCAAAATAAGTAAAGAATATTTTATGTCGCAACTTCAATTATACATCGTGTCCCATTTGTAATGTCATAGGGCTTATACATATGGGTTACATATATTTTTCAATAAACCAATATACACATCTTGTAGAGGATCGTTTTGTGCATTTAATGAGCATTGACAAAATGTGGTTACACTTGAAATTTATATTGCTTTATTGCAAAATACATGCAAATTGGTTGAAATAGGGATAACTAAAAGTTTTCCGAATATATATTAGCTTAGGTTCAAAGTAGCTCCAACTTCAAATTCCAAAATTTATATTTGTTTAGTGTTTTCCTCCGCCACTGGTGAATTCGTGATCTGCAAGTAAAGTTTAACCTTACGAAAAAGTTGAATATTTCTACTTTCCAATTTTACTTAAACTTAAACGAAAGTATTCCGTACACTAAATCCACTGTAAGGGACCCTAAGCCCTAATGACATTACAAATGGCCAAATGATATTACAAATGGAACACTGTACTTCACTCACGCTCATGCTGTATCCAGGAAGTAACTTGCTACCCCAATGTAAGTTATTTATAATTATTATAAAATTGAAAAATTCTTCGCGCAAAGCACAAATTGATGTTTTTTACTTTGGTTTTGAAATAAATTGACTCCAACTTTTCTCGCTACGAGTGATTATAGACGTATTTGTACCTAATGTTGAAATTTTTCTCCACCCCCAGACATCGATTTCCGTATAAAGCCTTGTACGTATGTGCACCTCTGATTTCACGATCTCATAATTTCTTAAGTTAATTGGACGGACGTCGTTACCCTCGTATGAATCATGAATCGTATAATTATGTGACACAGAATTTGGTCATCTGTCTTGAAAGCTGATGCCTAAACAGGTTACTTTTTCGCTAAAGTGAAAGCAGAAAATTTGATCTACCCGTGAATTAGCTAGATCATGTGCTGAGCTGAACCGTCTTGAAATGGAAAAGAACCTCATAATTTTACCATAATCATCCGCAAATTGCGAAAGATTTCGCGCTACGCGCGATTTTGTTGCATTTTATTTTGATTTTGACTAATATTAGCCCAATGTTTTCCGGCAATGGTCAATTATAATCAAATTGTAAAATTTTGTGGCCCCCGAAAACAAATTGTTGACATATCAGGTTAGCGTTTAAAATTAGTGTGAATTCCTTTTCTTGATATAAATGCGGAGGGGAATTAAATAATTAATATGCAAAATTTAGTGTGTAAAATTGCATTATACTGTATTATAATACCAGTACCATGCGCTAGTACCTAGAAAGTTGCACGTGCACAACCGGAGGCTATATAACCAGACTCACAATCAGTTTGTTGTCGCAAAAGCTTGTTGTGTTGCAATTTAAGTTCAAAAATTGTGAAAAATTTCGCGAGAAATTTATAAATTTAAATTTGACCCTATTGACTCCACTGCAAAGCGCACTTATGGACCAAAATGTACCTCATATTGGAGATCTGATCTCTCAATAATTAATGTCTGTATTCAGCTTTGTTGTGGTGCACCCCTAGGAAGATTATAATCATGGGTATGCGCCTGACAAGTAATACATTTCTTTCACCATAAAATAACTCGGACAGAACTATATAATCACATTAAACCTATCGAAATGGTAATGATATAAAATGAAAACAATTTAATGTTTGGGTTGAAGGGTACTATGATAATTAAGGGGCAACAGAAAGAGCGAAAAGATTGGCCGCTTGAATGACGTACAACTATTTATAGTAGGTCAAACAAAAGCTTCATTGTATTAATTGTTTCACATTTGTTTAATATTCCAAATTTTAATTTGCACTTCTGTGCATCAATCATCCGTCAAGATGATTGTATATTTAAATTGTTGTAAGCAGTTTCTACGCCAAAGATTAACTATATTACTAACAGAAAATGTTAATTATTGTCAGCAGAACAAAATGTAAAAATCAGTACCACATATCACTCTTTCCAAAACTACAACATAACTTATATTTTAAATTAGAGCATTTACGTGATTAATTGACATTATAGACAATTTTTGCCGATTTTGCCGGCAAATGGTGAACTCTGGATGTGAGTTAATAACATATCCAATGCAAAATCTCTTAAAAGCACATGTTGTCAAGAGTTACGTTCTTAAATTCTCATATAAAATTCACACAAGTTTAAACTGCTACCTAACTCAATAGATCGCGTTAAGAAAAACTCACTGTATATTATTTACCACTAACTAAAATTTACCTAACGTGAAAAGAATTGGATGCGAGCGTTAACCGACGAGGAAATTGATGACTTTGTGAATGGAAACAAGGACATGTGGTTACTGAACACTAAAAATCAACAGGAGTATATAAATTACATGCCCTACAACAACGAGTATGAAATTTCCATTAATACGATTGATTTTGGTGAGAATTAGGAAAAACAAACTCATTTCCACACATTTTGTATTACTGTAAGCTAGTTGTGTAATTCAATTGATAGTTATTTAGCTGCATCTACTCCTATTTAGCTCAATCAACTTTTCTTGGACGTGGTGCATTTGGATTGGTCATGACTGCAAAATTAGATGATAGCACTGTCGCCGTTAAAACTACACAGCCTGCTGCGGATGTAATGTATTGCAAATCTCTGCTTGCGGAGTTAAAAATAATGATATTTGTGGGCCATCACGAAAATGTCGTTAAATTAATTGGAGCTAATACAGAGAACATTAGAAACAGTAATTCAATATTTCTAACATTCAAACGTGTGGGATCATCTTAACAGTGACTTTCTTCTTTTTAGGAAAAATTTACGTTGTGCTAGAACTGTGTACTTTAGGAAGTCTGGAGGGATATCTTCGTGAATCTGCACATTGTGAAATCCGAGAAATTGGGTTGGTTAAAATACAACTTGAAGCAAATATTTAAACATATCCACTATTTAGTCAAAATTGATTTAGATTGTGTAGGAATTACCTACCTTCATAATATTTACAAATATTATTAAATTATGCATCTAACCAGGGACATACCCTGGGTTTGGTTTCGGAGGGCACTAACATCAAAATTATATTTCAAATGACAATTATCGCAAAAAATAGATCTAGCTAATTTATTCCAAACCAAATCTAAAAAAATCAAATTCGCGCAGTGCAAATTTTTTAGCTATTCTTCCAATTTTTGTCAAAATAAACTATTTGTTTTGAGATTTGTTGGAAATATTGGAAAAGAAGTTGGATTAAAAATAAAAAAGTTGCATTTTTTATTTTCCAAATTCTAGGTGCTGCGAAAACTACAAACGATTTATTCCAACAGACTTGTTACTACGTTGGTGTTATCACATTGCAAGTGCTATGGAGTACTTGGCTGCGAAAAACATTGTACATGCAGATCTTGCAACAAGAAATGTACTTCTCAATGAAAATCAAATCGCTAAAATAGCAGATTTTGGACTTTCGGTTCAACTTTATAAGGATTCGACTTACGCTAAAAAACAAAAGGTTGATTTGAAAGTAATAAATATGTTAATGGCATTCTGGGTATCCAAAGTCATTTCCTGTTCATGTTTCACCTTTTTTGTTGAAAAGACAATGTTGCCTTATCGATGGATGTCGATTGAAAGTCTGAAACATCTTAAATTCTCTACTGAAACTGATGTTTGGTCATACGGAGTTACCATTTGGGAAATATTTTCGTTTGGGGAAGTCCCTTATGCGCAAGAATCTTGGAGTAACGACTTTGTCAAGAGACTGGAGGAAGGAATTCGTTTGCATAAACCAAAATGCTGCCCAGAAGATGTGTAAGTTGCCTAATGTGCTGTGACATACTATAACGCAATAGTTATCATTAAATCACAATCGGACTCACTTAAACAAAAGTGAATAAACTTATAGATACAATTGTGCTATGGCGTGTTGCTGGGATGCACGTCCAATTCAGAGGCCGTCATTTTCAGTCCTTGGTAATTTCTTCATGAAAAATATTAATAAAGAGAATTATACCGTACTCAACGACATGGAAACCACGCTGTAGTGCAAATTTTAAGTTATCTTCAATAAAAAATAGACCTAAAGATAAACACAGCCTTTGTGGCCTAGTGTTTACAACCGTATGTTTTAAAACTTTATAATCAGTGTGGAAAACGAACAACGAACAAAATTAGTAAAATATTTACTCATTATCAATTACAGTGCTATAATATGTATGATTTGGATGACTTGTGACAAATCCTGGCATACATACGTTTAGAGATAGCTAAGTAATTGGCGATACCGATTCTTATAACTTAATCTCAAAGATGACACTAGCGCCATAAAACACGACAGATTTCAAGTGAAATGTAATATTGTATTCCCAACTTCTAAAAATCAATATGGAACCAATTTAATATAGTGTGCTTAGGCTTTAATAATAATTGTGATTGTTATCTACCGATCTATGTTATACTCATGCTAACTCAAACGTTTAAATGAACGCTGTTTTCATTTTTAGCTGAACTATTTTATTGAAAATAGAAATATACGATTGTCATGCACGTGAGATATTGTTGATTTATTTCTAAAAGTATTTGCTACCATAATTACTAATTCAAGGATTACAGAATAGTCAGACGCGTAGCCAGGGGGTGCACCGGATACGTTCATTCCAAATTTTTGAACTTTTATGGTAAAATAAACTATTTTTGAGATTCTGGGGTGCACGTGCACTCCCCCGAATTCGTTTGCTATTTCAAAAATAGCTTATTTTACCTTAAAAGTTCAAAAATTTGAAAAAAGTTTGTACGTAATTAGTGAACGTATCCGGAGCACCCCCTGGCTACGCGCCTGAAAATAGTAATTGTAATTTAATTACATTTACTAATTCTGAGCAAAACTACTTTATGTATTACTGGTCAATCCAACTGCATAAGAAAATGTTATATTATTACTGTCAACAATGGACCAGCGAGCATTTATGCACTTTAACTACTTATATTAACTAATAACTACGTCAACATATAATACGACGAATAATTTTTCTTATTGCGCACTGTGCAATACATATCCCAAGGAAATGCTTCAACTACATTAAAAATTATTAAAAATATGTTATTATATACTATACCTAAAGACATAATTACAATTAGTTAAAATGTCACCACAAAGACGATTATTAAAGATTAAAAATATTGTGCCCATTATTGATACTAACCGTGATTGTGATTAATAGTAAAGGACAGCGCTGCTTGTATAAACGATGCTTTTGAAATTGTTAGTTTAGATGCTTAGTACAAAAGAACGTTTCGATGTTCTAATGTATTCAGTGTTTAAAGGATGTCTACAGCTGAAACTCTAATACCTAAATCCATGTGCAAACTTTGTTAATCGATATACATAACCAAATTAGCAATGCAAAATTAAAAGCTGGTTAGTGTTGAACAAATGCATAATAATAAAATAGAATATTAAAAAATAAATCTCACAAAGTATTTTTTTGATATAATATTTACATTCATCTGCAATTATTTCTACACTTTTATAACAGAATTAGAATTCGTTTACATATACTATTATTCTTCCAACCTATGGCAACATTTTTTTCAATTTACAAGTATGATCCTAATAATGCTATATTACATATTATTATGTGTATTCGTATATAATTATTTGCAGAATAAGTACGCGTCATTTCTTGTATTTTTCCTATGAATTTGTAATGCAATATAAAGGTGTTCATGCAAGGTCGCCCAGTATTTCGCTATAGGGTTCCATAAGTTTCAATTCTTTGAGCTCTTTGTGTATTATTATTATTGAAAACTTGTGTAACTTGTTTCCCTGCTGAACGTTATTACTTATTATTTGTAAATTTATTACCTATATGAGTTTTTAAACTGATTCAACGCATTAACTCAAAAGCAAGCCTGCACCTAAATCGTAATTTGTCTAAAAGTGGGTTTAACAATATAATTGAAGGAACCAGCTTAACTTATTTCGTATTGTAAAGGTTTTAAATTGTTTTGTAAATTGCAGCTACATATCTATATATTGGTATGAAATATGTAATTTTAGGGATGAAGGAAATAGTATGCTTGTACTTTTAAAAAGGCAATTTAGATATATACCTAGGTATACATACTATTTATAAAGGGTTAGTAAAAATTCTACTACCTATCTCTTTTTTGTCATCAAAACAATCCAACATTCTGTAAGCCATAATTATACACTGGGACAAAAACTATATGTATATACTACAAAATATAGGAAGCTCATTGTAAATGTGAGTGAACAATGATTATGTTTTTGCCGCACTCATGCAGATTCTTTCAGCTAAAATCTTCCAGCTTATCTATAAAACAACTTAGTATCTTCAGAGATTCCTCATTGATAACACAACATTACAATAAGCGCAAAGAAGACATAGTTTGAGAGTAAATATAAAGGTAAGCCCAATTGTGTTTTGTATTTTCATTTGTTTTATATTTCATTAGCCAAACTATTATTGACTTTAAACAAATGTCGTATGGAAAAAATCATTAATTGTAATAAACTGCTAATTTTAAAAGCTATAAAATACAAGTCTGTAAAATATTTTAAATTATATAACCTCAATGAGAAATCTGTTACCCAATGGATAACTAAGCACTCTACAGCCCAATATAAACAAATGTTTAACATATTTTTACTCACAATATCAGTTTTATACACTTCATTATATTTTATTTAATTGACGCAGCATGAAAATTCTTAGTGGTAATTCACATGATTTTTAATTTTTATATTGAATTAGTTTAAACGACAATTTTTTTCTTACAGAAAATGGGAAAAGACACTTTCATTTATATGCTCGTCGGCGTATTATTATGTGGCAAATATTACGCTGATGCTGAGCCTGAACCACCTACAACCAGCTATGCTTCCAGTCCAGGTAGAAAATTTTGAGTTCTTTTAGAAATATCTGATACCAATCCAGAAATGATACACCAAATTATGAAAGGAGGCGTAATCATAAGTCCTGCTTTTAATCACTCACCAGATTATATGCTACCAACTGACTTCCAACCCCCGGAATATAAAGCACCTGACACCTATTCAAAATACGAATATCAAGCACCTGACATTTATTCAACACCCGAATATCAAGTATCTGACGTTTATTCAAACCCCAATAATCAAGAACCTGATAGTTACTCAAAACCCGAATACAAAGCACCGAATATTTATTCCAGACGCGAATATCAAGCTGATGATAGTTATGCAAACCCTGGATATCAAATAGCCAATGGTAAATCGAAACCTATCTATGGTCCATCGCGGAAGTGTCATATATACGTCGATAGGAAGACGGGTGAATGTCTTGGGGATCCAATATCAACATCAAATTAAAAACTGCAAAACGAAATAAGTCTTCAGGGTCTCGTGCTCATACGGCGATAATAAAGTTTTCAACAATTAAAGACACCATTCATCTAAGGACATTTTTCTCAAACCTCATTACTTTTTTTTGCCATTGTTAACAATAAATCGTTGAAAGTCTAACACCGTTTTATATTTTATGTATCAATAAATGATTGCATTTTTGTCAAATTGGACGAATTAAATTAATTTGCACATTATGCAAAAATGTGGGAAAATGATGTTTTACACCCTATGTGTGTGATAAAGGAAGGTAGGAATTTATTAACCCGCGAAACACTGAGTGGACCGCATTTGCGGTTTTTCAACTTTGATTCAAAATATTTCAATGTTGCCTGT